>PVYJ01000336.1:0-15870 GCA_002995095.1 Rhizopogon sp. AM-2018a | reverse complement strand
TTAGTATATATACCTATATATACTTTGGATAGTTTTGGTGATGTTAGTATTTACTATTTAGTACATGCTTTGCGTAAACGAGGACGCTCGTAAGTGCTGATTACGATGTTATTTCACAAGATGTTGACTGCAAGCTTAACAGGAATTGCACATCTCTGCTGCCCTATTTATGCGGACAACATGGAAAATTCTGTGCCGTCGGCTGCTGCTTGCTTGCACCTTCACCGCCCTCGAAATTGTACACAAAAGGAACGACTGTATTCCTTCTTTCAAGGTCTTAGGACAATGTGATAAGGGAGTAACAACTCTAGCGGCGGACTGGAGAATCGTCAATTCATCTTCTACAATGGTCACAGTGGTGGACTTAACCGATGGCAACGAGTGCACAAGTTGCTGTGGGAAAAATTATGTGCAACATTGCTGGTGAGCGAGGTCCCACTCATCAGCAACAAATACTGTGGGGTGCTGGTGCTCCGAATAGGACGCAACTTGTAAGTCTGAATCATGTCGCCGTTCGAGTCGTTACAGATGCGTCGTCTTGATCGTGTTTCAATATCGGCCCTAGTTTCGATGAAAACGATGGTCACCTGCATCACTGCGTATTGCCCAAATGTTTCAGCGGCAGAAAAGTGATTGGAATATAAGTGGGTGTCGAAGGGCTCACCGCTAGTCCGCGATCGGGAACGTTGACGTGACATTCCAAGTTTCTGCCACATACATTCTCTCCAGTACAGGTTTGCGCATTTGAAAGGAGTGCTATAGCTATACTCATGAGCTTGAGCGTCTGTCACTGTGTAGTAAGAGATGTAAGCGGCCACCGTAATTGCTTGCTGGACGGTACTGGCAGATGCATAATGCAGATCATAGCCTAGTATGACACACAATACTGCTCGAGTGTCCGCATGTCACAGATATGGTGAGAGGAGTTAGGCAAGCGGTGCGCAACTAAGAGCAAAGTTAACATGGGCCTGCCAGTGATCGTGACCGTCGTCTTCATCATGATGGCCACAAGCTAACACCCAGAACCTTCCCCCGTCCTTCAACTCACAGTCTCCTACCGCGCAGAGGTCGTTTTCAAAGGATACTTATCGCTTATGTTGTAAAACAAGGGTTCTCGAATCTATTCGCAAGCTTGACTTGCTTTTCAAGTTGCAAATATGTTCGAAAACCCCTGCTGCTTCTCTCCCACTGCGCAGAGATTTGTTAAAACGACCCTGACAACAGCCTCATACCTGCCTTATGTTAGTGCCTCGTTGTTAGCAAATTTTGACAGTCGCATCATTGAGCTCGAGAGACGGGCAAATTGAGCAATTACGACCAGTGCAAGATCATGTACAGGCTGTACAGCTACTAGTACCGCCGGCGATAACGATTTCCTTTCTCAGAAAATTTCGTGGAGGGTATCCGAGTCGCGCAGTGTCTACTGAAGATCGCGACACACTTCCCAGGACACAGAGAAGCGTTTTCATACCATGAGTGATTCATCATCGGCATCGTCTTCTGCACCTTCTTCCCAGGCATCAACCCCGTTATCTTCCTTGCCCTCTCCAGAGATCCAATCTCTGAGTCTCAGAGATGTGACGGACGAGGATCGGGCGCAGGCAGCGAAGATCAAGGCAGAGGCAAATAAGGCATTCGCAAGTGCGTATTGAACATCGACTTTATGTTCGCGCTGATTTCGGAGTCGGGGTAATCTGCCCGCTAGGTCATAGCTTCTCGGATGCCGTCAGACTCTACTCGCAGGCCATTGAGTTGAACCCGTTGGATGCAACGTACTGGTGCAATCGCGCTGCAGCTCGGACGAAATTAGAAGAATACGGGTTCGCGCTTGCGGATGCTGGTGAGTTGCTAGATGTCTCGATTGAACGTGTTTTAGTATCTCACGCGACTACAGCAAAGGCCATCGAAGTCGATCCTAAATATGCCAAGGCTTATTATCGGTACGTGACAGTTTGTGGGTGCAGGGCTCCGAAGCTTAAGCGCTCATCTTCAGTCGCGCAACATGCTATTTACAGATTGCGAAACCTCAGCTGGCGGTGGCAGATTTCAAGAAAGTTGTTGTGCTAGAACCTACAAATGCAGTGGTCAAGTCACAACTCACTGCTACCCAAAAGCTCATACGCAGAATAGAATTTGAGAAGGTACGTATTTGACTTCGGGTCGGGTTCGCGGCTGATCTCCTGGAAAGGCCATTGAGGTAGAAGGGGAGAAAAACCCTGTAGAAAGATGTCACGAGATCATTGCAGAAGGTTAGTGGCGTGTTCTGACGATCACAGGATATCCCTTATTTTATCTTCAGGCGGATGCGACGTCGAGAGAGCATATGCTGGTCCACATCTGAGCACTGCGGACGACGGAAAATATGTGATGACGGAGGAGTTTATTAAAGGAATGATCGACTGGTTCAAGTCAGGCAAAAATCTTCCTAGGCGGTATGCATGGGAGATTATTCTCGGAGCATATTCGCATTTTGTGAAAGAGGAAAGTCTCGTAAACTTGGACGTCCAAGAGGGCATGACGTGCGATGTTATTGGAGATGTTCACGGTCGGTCTGAGTCCCATAGCGCTTTGTCTTGTTTTATGACGACTGTTTATCTTAGGTCAATTCTACGATCTCTTACATCTATATTCATTGACAGGTACACCCACCGAGAAGCACTGTCTTCTCATGAATGGCGATCTTGTTGATCGAGGATCATGGTCAATTGAGGTCATTCTCACCGCGTTCGCATACAAATGTGAGTTGCATGAATTATGTGAAGGTCACAACACTGAAGTCACTCAAGGGTTATACCCCACACGCATGTTCATCAATAGAGGTAATCACGAAGCAAAAGACATGAACCGAACATACGGCTTCGAAGGCGAGGCAAAGCACAAACACGGAGAGCAAACATACAAAGTCCTCTCCGTCCCTTCTTCTCGTAATCAAGGCGCTTACAAGTTCTTTGACAGTTATTTGCACACGTTTTCACCACTCGTAAGTATATGTGGATCTGCTAGGTTCAGCTGGATGATCATTGGCTCTTCAGTACCATTGGCAACGCTCGTGAGCGCCACGACAGCACCAAAAACGACAGGCGAGAATACGATTGTGTCACTAGAAGGACGCAAGAGATACTTTGTCGTGCATGGCGGGCTATTCAGTAAAGATGGTGTAACACTAGACGACGTTCGCAAAATTCCTCGAATTGGACGGCAGCCAGGTCAAGAAGGCTTAATGTGTGCGTGCCCCGTTCTTCTATGCAGTTCTTGCTGACACACTCCCAGCCGATGTGCGTGTTCATGTTGTACCCATGTGTATAGATTTAAGAATTCGTTTCAGCTCCTTTGGACTGATCCTCAAACACTTCCTGGCCGCGGCCCGAGCAAACGCGTATGTTACTATCGTTTGCCACTCATCTAAAGCTCACAATTCCTCATCCAGGGTGTCGGTATCGCATTCGGTCCTGACGTTACGAAGAGCTGGTGTTTACTAAATGGCGTCACTGGTATCATCCGGAGCCACGAAGTGCGCGAGAGTGAGTGATTTCCGCTATTTTCCTAATGCACCTGACCTCAATTTGGTTCCACAGACGGGTACGCCGTAGAACACGATGGCCTCTGCACAACCGTCTTTTCAGCCCCAAACTACGTGGATCAAGTAGGAAACAAGGGAGCGTTTGTATGTCTGCCACGTACTGTTGGCCAATATTTTGAATATTGACATCCTGCTACTAGATACGAATAGATGCAACAGGAGAACAACAATATTTCCAATTCGAAGCCACACCTCATCCGCCAATGAAGCCGATGGCATACGCACAAGGCGGTCTAGCGAGCTTGATGATGTAGATGTAGATCTTCATGGTAAATCTAGGGGTAAACAGTATGTATCTACTTGAAACTTGTTTAGTAATGAGTAAGGACGCGTGTGAACATGGTGACCAGTCTACAACTTTTCCACTTACTACAAACTACTGCAATGGACAAGACAAAATCAAGGCTGGCCGCGTTCTTCAACGAGGACGACGAGGATTCTTCGTTCCCAGTGCGACGAATAGACATTATTTATTTATGTCCATGAAACACTTACCAATCACTTCATACATTAGCAAAAGACCCTCGATGACACGAAGCTGTCGCAGTACGCGCAAGGCACTGTCCGCAAATCCCGCCGCGAAAAGGAGAAGGAAGCTGCTGACGCAAAGAAGAGAGAGGAGGAAGAGAGTGCTGCAAAGGCGTATGCTGATTTCATTGATGCATTCGAGGGGGAAAGTGTGGACAAGCGGAAGGCCGGTTCAGGATTTGTTCGCGCTTCGGACGGTGCGAAAGTGTCGTATCCAACGCCAGTCAGAGGTTCTGCGGAGTCTTCATCGCGATCCAGGCCAGTGCTTTACAATGAAGATGAAGTATGTCGATCCCCCATGCGAGTACATCCAGTTGTGCTCATGTTCTTCACCAGTCCACTGCCTCGAGTAATTTTCCAAAACCGAAAGGTAAACGAGCCATGGATTCGTTCCTTGAAGAAATCAAGAGGTAAGTAGGTTTCTACTACAAAGCGCGCATTCATAGTTTCTTCAGGGAGCAAGCCATGCGAGAGGCCAGGTATTCTCGTTCTGCCCATGGGAGGTCAGTGACCGCCTTGGCAGGTGCGTTTTCGTGTTATCTTATTATTATCAAGCTCAAATGTGATATATCGTAGCATATGAAGGGCAGAGTGGTAGCAAGGATCGCGGTGATCCTGAGGTGAGTGCAACGGATTTTTGGTTCTTGGTCTTTTGAGGATTTCATCCTCAGACTTCTAACCTTTTTGTGGCTAATTTGCCCTCGAACGTCACTGAGCAATCTCTTGGAAACTTTTTTGCCCGTCATGGTCCTGTTGGTTCTGTGAAAATTATGTGGCCTCGAGGAGATGGTGCTTCTGGCCCTGGTGGCGATATGACTACCTCACGCCGTAACAGAAATACGGGATTGAGCGGCTTCGTATCCTTTATGAAGCGCAAAGACGCAGAATCTGCTCTGAGGGAAATCGATGGCTTTGACTGGGGGGGCTCGATTCTTCGTGTGGGATGGAGCAAAGCTGTGCCTATGGCTGCAAAACCTCTTTACGGTAGAGATCATAACATTTTGCTCCGAGACGTCTCTCATGTAATTTACAGTACCGACCGCCAGGTCAAGATCGAGATCGCGAGGACGGGAACACAAAGGCAGGAGTAGATCGCATTCACCAAGGCGTCACTCGCGGTCTCGCTCTGCCGGACGCTATCGGTCCTCTAGACGTTCCCGCAGTCGCTCCCCGAATGACGGTCGTTCACCCCGGCGGCGGCGTTCATACAGTCGTTCACGTTATGATAGCCGCAGTCCGCGCAGGCGGTCGCGTAGCACCTCCAGGAGGAACGACTCAGAAGATGAGGCTGCTGCTGTCACTGACACATTTATTCGTGCTGTGGCCGCTGAGGTCAAAGGCCATGGCTCCAAGTACCAAGAGAATCTTCGTGAATGGGAAAAGAACAACCCTAGGTACTCTTTCATGACCCATCGCAAGGTATGTCGAACTATTTCTTCGTGAGCACGTTGATAGACCGTGAAAAGCACCGACGGCACGCCTTCTATAAAGGTCTAGTTGAGCGAGACGATTTTACCGGCGCAGAATTTGACGACGAGGTGCGTGCGCATAACTTTTGCATATCGAGCTACTCTAAGCATTCGCTAGGGGTATAATTCGACTTACTCCACGGATTCCGCAGAGGAGTCGGAACAAGAGAGAACTCGTAAAACTGTTCTAAGCAAGCTGGCCCGCAAACGGTTCGAGGCAATGCTTCGTGGTGTCTCTGGCAAGAGAGGTGAAATTGCTCGCTGTATGACATTCAGCTTAGAGCACGCGGAAGCTGCTCGTGAGGTATGATCGCCATGTCCCAACAGGTGCCTGGTTCTAACCATGCTAGGTATCGGATATAATCGTTTCTTCCCTCTTGGTGGATGGCACCCCTGTGCCGCGCAAGATCGCTCGGTTGCATCTCATATGTGACATTCTGCATAACTCAGCAGCCCCAGTGCCAAGTGCATGGAAGTTTCGCCAGGAATTCCAGTCTCGCTTGGGAATAGTGTTCGATCACTTCGCCACCATCTATCATTCGTTTCCTGGTCGGATCACCGCCGAAACTTTCAAGAAGCAGATCACTGCTGTAATCGACATCTGGGAGGACTGGATAGTTTTTCCTCCAGACTTTACTGCAGAACTTCGGGCTAGGCTGGACGGCGCTACACAGGCTGATTTGAACCAGCCGCAGGCAGAAGATGCTGGCGTCGCTGCAGCCGAAGCACAATCCTCATATGTTTCGAAGTTCAAAGCAAAGTCTTTCCAGCCAGCACAGGATGTAAATGAAGCAGCTGCTAGTCCTACGGACGAT
The DNA here is from genome assembly GCA_002995095.1 of Rhizopogon sp. AM-2018a. NCBI lineage: Eukaryota > Fungi > Basidiomycota > Agaricomycetes > Boletales > Rhizopogonaceae > Rhizopogon > Rhizopogon sp. AM-2018a. Next base: position 9,478 of record PVYJ01000336.1, on the reverse strand, counting down.
GATCTCGACGGCGCACCGATCGAAGACATGGATGTGGATGGAGTGCCAATAGATCTCGATGCGGATGATGCTGACGATGTGGATGGTGTTCCTCTCGATCATAGCGGGGACCCTGATGTTGACGGGGAGCCGATGGAAGACCTTGACGGATTACCTATGGATGCAGATGATGATGTCGATGGTGTTCCTATTTGAAGTATTGGGTATATCCGACCGTATTTATTGCAAAGAATAGCACGCTGTGTACAACAAGATAGTGTGTGGTTCTTCTGTAACACTTTCCAGATATGCATGAAATACCCCTTAGCCCGACTCCGATAGACCATCAATGAGGTTACCAGGCCCCCGTTAAAGTACATATAAGCTTCTCAATAGCGCGGAGGACGGCCAGATGCTTGCTTCAAAATCGCTTCTTTGGCAGCATCAACAGCAGATTCAGAACCTGAAGCACCAAGTCAAACCAGCGGTCTCGCATCATTGAACTGACTTACCAATAATGACAATGGTACAGGTGTCTCTGCTGACTGTAATGTCCGCTCCAGTCTCGTTGCGAAGGCGAGCGACATTGGACCCCTTTGAACCTACAATTCTCGGGAATGCGGAACGGTCAGGGAGGCTCAAAAAGCCGACACGGGTCATAGCTGCAGCCTGGGCAATTGCTTCCTGGATAAGGCTTTGGGCCCTCTCCAGACCAGTAGCGTCACTGCCCTTCAGGGTCCACTCCGAGTCGCCTTCCTCAGCATCTTGGTAGTTTTCAATGACCTGCCAGTGAATCTCGAGGGATGGCGCATCGTCAGCATCATCAATGCGGGCAGTTACAGAGCCATTTTGAGGGGGAGCAGTAGGGACTGCTGGCTTCTGAGGCTTGGAAGCTTGTTCGACGGCAACTCCGAAGTTACGCAAAGTGCGGAAGAAGTTGCCCTGCTGTGAAATGACGTGGTGATACTTCAGCGGTACTGAGACGGTCTCCGTTAAGACCTCGGGAGCAGAGGGTTTCACGTGTGTCTGTAAGGAACGTAAGAACCTGAAATAGGCGAAAGGGGTACTGCATACCATGAGCTCAGCAATTGCCGCCTCGCAGGCCTTGCGAGCACCAGAAACCTTGACGATGTTGGCCGGATCAACGTCCGCCATATCATTTGCGTTCTCAAATTCGCCGAATTGGTTATATGAGCGTGATCCAGGGAACTGTACTTGAACACCAGTTCGGTTCTGAAGGTCATTCAGATGTTGGCCACCTCTACCGATCAAGGTACGATGCTGCGACGCGGGTATCTCCACAGCCAAAACAATACGGTCACGCAAGGCGGCCACTATTTCCTCGAGCTCCTCTTTGACCTTGTTAACCAACTTGGGCTCTCCGCGGAGTCGAACTTCATCAGAGGCTTCACCCTGGCGAGGGCTGCAACAATGTTAGAAAAATGCCAAGATACAGGTTCAGCAAACATACAACCGGACGAGCCCTGCTTGAACTTTAGGGTCAGAAGGGCCGCCACACCGGATGATAAGATCCTTTAGGCCCTGCCCACCAGCGCCGATAATGGCGCGGTGGAATTTTGTCTCGATGACCAGAGATTCCGTGGTTTCCTCGCCGACTTGGTCGGCTATAGCCAAGATGGCACTCTTCGCGGCATTGATTGCCTCCTTTGTACCATGGACCGTAATTTGCGTGACAGAACTATTCCCATCGCTGGACTTATCCACGTCAATTTTTTGAGCACCGGTGTCATCTTTAATCTCGTTGATGCTGACACCACCCTTGCCAAGGATGCGAGCAACCGAGCGGGTAGGGACATCGAATTTGAGAATTTTATTGTTTTCCTTTTCGAATTCCAAAGCCTCGAGTAATTCGGACTTTGCAGAAGCAACGCCCTTCTTGCCGCCCTTGATAAGGACTTCATCAGTTTTGAGTTGCTCCCTGGTCTTACCCTCCCAGTTCTCCGCGGACGAACGAGGGAAGGTAATCTTGACACTGTACGCCTCCTCCAGCCGGATGGCGTACCTGCCACCCTGACCAATGAGCGTGGCGTGGTACTGGTTGGGGATTTTCAAAACCTCGGAAGTCTCGTCAGCCTAAGGGAGTGTCAGGAACGGCGTCATTGAGTTATGCAATGACTTACAAGCCTCTCAACCTGCGTCAAGATTCGCTTCTTGGCTTCCTCTACGTTTTCTTTACGCCCTGTAATCTATTCGCATCTTGCAGTGAGAAATAACAAGAGAAAAGAGGTAAATTGAGCAGCTACCTTGATCTTGGACTTCTGATGTACAACCTTCTTCCTCTTGCCAGCCTCTTTTTCCTTCTCATCAGCTTCGTCGGAGACATCGATTTTCACACCGAGAGCGTCGCGATGTCTGTTGAGGCCTGAACCCTGTGCACCAACGACGCGGCCAACATACTCCCGGTCAATGTCGAATTCGGTGGACTGCGTTGTACAATGGATTAGCCGGAGTGACAACAAGAGCACCCAAATACTCACGTAGCTGCTGACAATGGCGTCATTCTTAGCATCCTCGATGACCTGGAGGATCTCTTTGACAGCACGGTCGACATCGACGCTGACGCCTCGGACAAGGATGATATCCTCGTCGGACGCATCGCCAACTTGTGCACCAACCTTGATAGAGAGCGTCGTGTCCTCACCGATGATACTAGAACACGTTCGTTAATGCCTTCGTCCTCATAATGGCGAACTTACGCATTCAAAGTGGTGCCTCCCTTGCCGACAACGGCTTCGTGCCAACGCTTCTCGACCTGAATGATCTGACTTTTCACGTCAGCGGCTTCCTTGGCCATCTTGAGGAGCTCTTGGGCAATATCTTCCAAATGCTTCTCTTTCTCTACAGGCGAGGACAACGCCGAAGGAGAAAGAGGATCGTAAACCAATAGAACCTGAGATTGCTCGGCAGACTCCGGGGGAAAAAAGACCTGGACGTTCTGCACCTCGTGGAACTGCTTCAACCTAATCATATCGGCGGATCAGCTTCGACAGTCAGCTATATCATAGATAGATCATACGTACTTCTTAGCGTTTTTGCCCTGAATAACGCAGTGGACGAGCCAATCAATCGGGATTTCCTTCGTTGCGCCGATGAGTTTGCCAATCAATTCCGAGATCTGCTTAACGACCCCGTCCACCACAGATTTCTCACCAACGATGTCAATGTTGAGAACAGATGCATGAGCAGCGATGGCAGGGGACGGTGTAAAGATGGAGGCATCAGGATGAGCATTAGTCAAGGTCTCTGCATAATTGATCCGTGTCATATATGTGAGGAGTTGCTTTGAAAGCGCCATAGGGCCAGGTAGAGGGAACTCGTGAACGTATTGCGAGTTTGCCTTGGTCATGACAACGCCCAAACCGGTTGGAAGGTCTTCTGCCTTACCCCACACCATGACCTCGTCGCTAGGCTCATCGGGTGAAGCAGGGACAACCAAACACTTGCACTGATCCATTATTTCGTCGACTGCTTTGCCAACAAGGAGACGATGCTGGCGCTTGGGTAAAGAAATCTTGAAACTAGTCAAGATTATCCCGAATGCTTCGATGTTAGCTTTGATGGTTTCGACGACGCGAATGACAGCCTCGCGATCTCCACTGACAGTGATCTCACGATCAGCTTGGTTCAAAGCGAGATGTATTTCGAGCCCTTGCGCTGCCTCAATGAAGACGGCACGACAATTCATGACGAAACGCAAAATATGACCTGGAATGTCTCGAACTTTTCGGGTAATCTCTGAAGTCCTGGAAGCGATGATCTCCTTAAGCATGGCTTGAGCTTCCAACGCATACGTGTGGGGGCCGGTGATAGTGATGGGTACCATAACTTCCTCTTCGTCGTCGCCTGGAAGAGGGGTTGCGGTTCCGCTTGCATGTCCGTTGGGAGTACCGTCCCTGCGAGGAATATCAACCCTGACACCTGTAGCCTCGCGAACCTTGGTGAGAGTAGCGCCTATATATAGCAGTATGAACGATAATTGCATAGAAAATCACTGAATGCAAGACCTCACCCTTGGGACCGATGATAGCAGCGATGGTGGACGCTGGCGCATTCAAAGTCAAAGTGGCCTAGTAGGAACTATCTGAATAAAGGAAAGGCATGACTCGGAAATTACTTGCCAGAGGACTCAAATATGCCAGCAGGGTGCGCTTAGCTTTGTCGAGCTCCTTTTGAGTCTCGGCCCTCATATGAAAGGTAGTATGCCGATTCTGATTTGTTGATGCTTCGATTTTGACCTTGAACTTTGCTATAACCTGCTTCATGATTTCACCAAGGGAAGCCTGTTTGCCATCCTTGACAGGAAGTTCGACCTGAGTGACCGTGAAAGAATCTGTAATGACTGGTGTAGATTTGACATTAGCCTTAATACGAGGACCAGCATCAGAGCCCCAGGCAGACTTGGCAGGTGCAGAAACAGCAGGTGCGGAAGGGGCGAGAGTTGGGAAATCCGTTATCGAGTGGGCATCGGTAGGGTCCTGGGCGACACGACGGGATCTAACGGGGGTCGCCTCCCCGAGAGATGGGAACGGATCAGGTGTTCCCTCAAGCTCATGTCTCTTCTGAAATCAGATATAGTATTCGTCAGACCATACGTCGCGTGTATATGAATAAATGGATGAAACCTGAAGTTCAGCTGCGGTGAGTTGCATGTTTCGAGGGTTACGGGTGTCCAAAGCAGGGAACCTGTGACGAGAAATACCTGCGATGAGCTTGGCTCAACGCGTTGACCGATAAAACCAAAAAATAAGAAGGCAGGAGAAAGTGTTTGGGTAAACCGGAAATTGAAAAGTGTAATAAGTCAAATTGTTCTCTCGCCTAATAGGAGGCTATACGTGTGAAGTTACTACTGGTCTTTGCCAAAGGGTGACAGTGGCCTCATGGCTTCCTACATCATTTACTACACTGTGCACGATGCACATGAAATCAATTGTGACTGCGGGCGTTGGGAATAACTTCGGCTTATAATCGTCTCCCGTAGAAAGAGGCTTACCTTAAGGACTTGACTTACGTGTCAGCTTATTCTGTAATTGCAATTCAACCGATCTGTTCGGGAGACTATGTAGGTGTCATTCACATGCTACAAATGCTATGATTTCTCCAACTGATGGACAACTTACACGGGAGTGCACAGGTGCCATTCGTAACTCCTTGGCTGATTTCTTATTGTCCCAACACTATATCTTCACATTATGGTAGGGTACCTTGCAGGTCAGCAAAAAGATCTTTCGCTTGAAAACTCAGTACTAACCTGCAAGAGGATACTGCCAAATGAGTCCCGAGCCAGAGGTAGAGTCTGCTGTAGCCATAAACTGTCAAGCTGGATCGCAGGAGTGAACTACTACATCAGTACTACATAGTAGATCTTATGATTAATGGCCAAGCATCCATGGCCCGCACTAGCCTGAGGTCACCATTTCAACTGATTCGAATGGCTGCTATGCAGGCTTGATAATAGGCTATAAAGTGATTACCTTGGGACACCCAACTTCACTTCGTGGTTGAACGTTAGATCTCAATCCCAACTCGCGAATACACGTCACGGTTGACAGGCATTCTTGAATGTTAGGACACTTTGATTTCTGCCCACGTGACATTGGAATGTCTAACGTGGAACTTTCACCGCTTAGATTCAAGATTCACCGTGACAGACTGACAGTGCTGAGCACGAAGGCAACACATTGAACACACACTTTACACCCCACGTTCTTTACCCCATCACTTGCCATCATATAAGTTCTTCCTCTAACCTTTCACATGCTCTGTTGTTTTTGGCGTGGGGCATATCTGGCTCTCGCATTCTCCACCCTTGGCGGTGCCATTGCGGATTCTTTTCTTGGGGACACACTTGTGCGGCAGAATCAAGTTCAGAATGTCCTTGAACACGAATCTGTTCGAGGAGAACCACTTTGTCAACACTCGGTAAGTATGTCGTACATACTGGGGCGGCTTATTCATCCACGTGTTCCCGTTAACTAGACAGTTGGTCCGATAGAAACCACTCTATGTGACTACGAGACTATAGAGAGCGTGAATGGGGAACTATATAACACACTGAGTGAGTTAGTGCGAATGCCATTCTTCAAGTATTTCCAGGTATGTCCTAGACTCAGCAGCCTTCGAGCATAACTAAGCACAGATCATTGTGTTAGGTGGACCTCTATCGCGAATGTCCTTACTGGCAAGAGAATGGGTTCTGTATGAATAGAGAGTGCGGCATCACTACTGTAGATGAGGTATATCTAATCAGCTATCGTGTCCAATTCAGACCCACTGAGTCATTCATTCCAGAGTGAGATACCAGAAAGGTGGAGAGCAGCCGCTCTGAGCAAGATAGAATTACCGCCCTTGGAAGAGGTAAGTTTCATATATTCTATTGGCTGATGCGTTCTCAACTTATACAGCGTGTCCTTCTTCCCGGGTGTTATTACCGCGATTCAGATTTTTGTTTCCTCGATGATATGACAGGTGCGCATTTCGTCATATTCTGGGTCCTTGTGCATGACGATGTTTCTTGTAGAGGGCGAATATGTCGACCTAACCCTGGTCCCAGAGCGTTACACGGGTTACTCCGGTCCTTCAGCACATCGGGTCTGGAAGTCGATATACGAGGAAAACTGTTTCGGCCTCTCGGAACTGACTCTACTTACCGGTCGTTCTCCCGCACAAGTCACTCTTCCAGACACCCTCACCGATGTCTTACGAGAGCCTATTGAAGGAGGAGATGCAGATGGCGAGTGTCTGGAGAAGAGGGTGTATTACAAGATTATATCGGGCTTGCACGCATCTATCTCAACTCATATCTGCATGGAATACCTTAATCAAACAACCGGAGAGATGGTATGCAGTCCAGTTGTTTTCCGCCACTCATATTGATTTTATCTGACAGGGCCCAAACCTTGAGTGCTTCGTCACTCGCGTCGCCTCTCACCCTGAAAGGCTTCAGTATATCTATTTCAACACTGTACTCCTCCTACGTGCTGTATCACGTATTGGTCCATACCTACGCGACTATGACTACTGTTCACTGGCTACGTCCACGCCTCATGACCACATACACATACTCGCAAAGGACCTCCAGGAGGAAGTCAAAACAGGTGCGACTCTCAGCAAGGTCATTGACATTGCAGAGCATGTTGGCAAGTTTGACGAGCGGGTATTGTTCAGAGGCGAGAACGCGAACGTGAGCGACTTCTTTAAATGATCTCCATGTCCTGAAAAATTTTCGCCCTTCCTAGATCTTGAAAGAAGAGTTCAAAGCGCATTTCCGGAATGTTTCAAGGATTATGGACTGCGTTGGATGTGACAAGTGCCGCTTATGGGGGAAAGTCCAAACTACCGGACTCGCCACCGCGCTTAAAATACTCTTTGAGATGGACGAAACAGCCCTTGAGTAGGTGCTTAACGTCTACCGCATGCGTGAGCTAACTACCCCAACCCAGTCCGCACAAGAATCAAAATCTCCTGCAGCGGTCAGAAGTCGTTGCCCTTATCAATACGCTACATCGCTTCAGCGAAAGCTTGCAATTCGTCGAGAGCTTCCGAGATATGTGGAAGAAGACTGGCGAATCCGATGCCAAGCACCTTATCAGAGAGGCCGAAAGGGCTGTCGTTGGCAATGTGTGTATGCTCTTCGTATTATCAGTATCACGAAGCTCACAGCTTGGCCGCCTCAGCCACGGAAATTTTCTTCGCACGAATCCGCATCACACACGCAGGAATCGACACCTGCGAAGCCCGCTCGCTCTCATCCACCGGCAGGCTCTCCTTCACCCACCCCTTACTCAGTATTCCTTTCGACAATACAAAGCTACCTCCGACAATTGATACGGAGGTGCAAAAGAAGCACCCTGTCTTGTTTTGGCATCTTCTCGCAGGTATGGCAACATTTACACGATGCCATGTTTCCGTTGCGGACAGAGTTATGATCCATCCTGGACCTGTTTGTGCTACCTTTAAATAAGTGACAGGACAATATCTTTATAATAAGTAACAAATAGATTGCGGCACCTCATAATACCTCCTCACGAACGCCGATGGCCACCCCACATGATGGCGGCAGCCAACTTTCCCTTCGAGACTAGCGCAGACTCATACTTGATGCCTAGAAGCTTGTCGACCGTTAGATAACGCATGCTCACATCCTGCACCCTGGAAATACAAGGGAATGTGAGGAGGTCTGCGGCAGCGATCCCATGCACCAACTAGTCGATGAGGTATTTGACCTCATTAACGATATTGATCACCGTGGTTTCTCCGACTCTGCAGATTGACCTCTTGGAGTTGCAGCGCCTCCTTTCAAACTGAAAGTTATACTTTAGGTATTGTCTACCATAAGGCTTCCCTTCAACGAACGATAAACAAGCGTCCCAAAAAAATGGAAGTCAACATCGTATCTGAGATCCCTTATTATTATTATCTTCATTCGTCTATCAAGGTCTGCCTAGGGAGACTATCTGAGATCTGAGAAATGATTAATGAAGTTCCGATGGGTTCGCGAGGCATCGAGCGACCGCGAACATCGGTAGTGTCTCGGACGATAATAGCTGCTGATTACATAGATGACCATGAAGATTAGATATCCTTGCAATTATCGGGCTTGATTGGAGGTAACAAATAGAGATCAGTGATACCACTTCTGCATGTTGCAAGAGCTTGCAAGTCTCCAATCTACTTCGCTCGAACGAGAGACGGAGAATTCCAAACCAGACACGCTGCTGAGTGCCGCTCCGAGGGTTTACACGTTGTCATGTAATAATGGCATAAGGTATATCACAACGTTGCCTGTAGAAGACCTGGTAAGTAGGCGACTGAGTATTGTATTACTCAAAGTTAGTAAAACTATGTTACAAGTTGCGACTTCGGCTCCAAGACACATGTTTTTAAGGGGTCCTCTGACTCTGTTTGCCGTACCGAGGGTGGCGAAGCGGACGTGCGTGCAGCTCCGTTTTTCCATTCCCAGTTGAACGTTGATAACATTGAGATATATTGATGCTGTCATTGTGCTTGATCTGGACGTCAAAATTTTTGATCACTCGTCCCTGACTGACTTTATTATCTTGCACCATTATCTTCTAGTATCTGCCCCAAAGTCGCTTAACGGCTTCACCCTAAATTTTTCCTATAAAAACGCCAACATCCATTGGGATTTCCCCCAGCGTCCCTAAGCTCCAAGCAGCCTTCAGATCAGTCATCTTTATCGTACCGCTGGTGTCCATCACCTTCATACTCAGAGTTTTCCGAGCTCTTTGCATGTACTCGAACCAACTCGGTAGTCCCCACAACCCCCATAGAGGCTCCAAGCACTCCTGCGCAGGCTTTCTAGCAGCTCATTGATCTTTTTTCATCGTCTTTGGTCAAATTTCACTCGTATATATTTCCTACAATGTCTCCACAACCTCCCTCCACAACCTCTTCGGGTTATAACACCCCCGACTCTGAATTAGAGTCAATCGTCCCGGTTCATCCGACCGCCGTTAGT
>PVYJ01000332.1:0-11056 GCA_002995095.1 Rhizopogon sp. AM-2018a | reverse complement strand
GGGGGGGGGGGTTGCTGTCAATATACTTTTCTTGTGGTGCAGGCTGAATTTGTTTACCAACACGCACAGTATCTGTGACTGCCACTGGTATGACACGTGGCTGAAGCGATCATGGGGACTCTCACTCTCGTTACAAAACAGCTGCAGCGCAAATGATGCGACGGGGCTACAGAGGCTTCTTCAGCCTTACAAGACTCAAGTCTCGTCTATTCTATTATCATCACCAGAGGTCATCGCAGCTGAACTTTTGTTCCGAGACCTCCCAGCACTTCGCGATGTTACGATATACTGGGCGTCATGCATAGATGATTCCGATACTGTGGCGGCTCTTGCACGATCCCTTTCGCGTCTGCCATGTACCTTGCGCAGTCTCAAATTTAAAGGATATATGTCTGACCATGACTAATTCACGAGATTTTATGATTTCGATGTATGGGCTCACCTGATATACGTTGGGATCACTGTAAAACAACCGTACTTCCTCCACCTATGTCCCAACCTTAAGACAAGGATTGAAGAATCGTGTGCGTGAATGGCACTAAACATCGTCGGGCCGTCTCCTCTATCAGTGGTTCCAGAAGGGGACCTATCTTACACTCTGACCGGTTCAGTGCACTCACAGTGCACACTCCCTAATTTACGCCTGTTGGAGGTTCGACTTCGCCGTCCTTGCAAGGAGTTGAAGGCACTCTTGTCACGATCAAATTGTCCCCTGGAGGGCCTAATTTTTGTCACTCAAGCGACGACAAGAGATGAACAGCAAGCGGAATACATTGCCTTGATTCCTGCTCTTGAAGCAGAACCGCGGGCGTTGTGCTGTTCAGATTATGACTTCTTTTGGGTATGTAGGTGATGCTTACTCGAAGAATATGGTAATTTTACTGGGGAGATATCATTTAGATCTCCTGCCGATCCAATGTCATGGTCTGGTTGGCAACTTAGCGTTGTTAACTTGTCGTGGCGGATCAGGTGATGTGTCACGTGTGATTCAGATTGAGTCCAAAATAGGAAAGCTGCTCTTGCGTGCGCTGCACCACACCAACGTTGCTCGATGTCATCTTGACTTAGTGAACCTGAGCCTGAGTCTGACTACTTTCCTTTCGTTCTTTCGCATGAAATCTCACCCTCACCACCCCCTCTGGAAGCATATGGTTATCAGGAAGAAATCTTCACACCCTACCATCTCTCTGGTCTTCGGGGAAGCACAGCAGGTTTCGCCGTCCCACACCGCAGCTGAGAAATTACCCCAGATACTGCGCAAAGCTAGTCCCAGTCCATCAAGCTTAATGTCAAAAGTTCAGCTCGAGGAATATTTAGACGAAACGCCATCATCCACACCTAACCAGTCTGAGCTCGCTAATGCCCATGAAGCAGGGGAAGAGCTGACCACTGGTGCCCAGGAGAGCTTACAGTTGGTGGCCGAAGGTATTACTTTTTAATGTCTTTGTTTTGCACTTTTGAATGGGTTATATCATTTCAGGTTCACTTCCTGCATCTCCTAGTAAGAGTGACACTATGGGGGTGCTGCCTGGTGCACCTTTAGATTTCACAGTACCTGTTTCGTCTGATCCTTCTTTTACCTCTCCTCGTGATTCGTCCGTTGCAGCGTTGTCTCACAAGTCTTCTTGGTTCGCCTCGTGGACACGAACAAAAGAGGAAAGAGTTCCTGATTCTGGCGTCGAGAAGACCCGACGCCCAACCCCGGCGCCAGCTTCTGTACATCCGCAGACTCATGCCGTCTCTTCACTCTCGAGTCAACTACCTATTCTCAGTGTAACAAGAGATTCCCAGCCAGTCACGGAAAGCACTCCTACCCCAACCCTCCCACAGGATATACCTACCAAACCACGTTCCAACGATCCACCCACCTCTTCTCCCCGCTCAACGTCATATACGCCATCCTCTTCGCCAGCAGCCCACCAGTCTCAACCTGGCCCCATGTCCATACCCTCGCCACTGGATGAACCCACCAAGTTGCCCCCAGCGACTCCATCCGCCGTTGTGCAAAGTGGTGGTTCATCAAATTCGATTTCTACACCTACGAATCGGTTCACTCTAGGTATCCCTTTACTCGGACGAGCAAAGCTCCCTCTTGAAAAGACGGTAGCTGCAGCTCAGAGTGACGATATTAGAACCATGTCACTGCCAGCAGACCAGCCTCCACCATGCAAACAACAGTTGACTATGCAAGGTTTGTCACAATCTTCCAAACGCGCACTTAGCGTGATGGCTGAACACATCATTTGATAGAGTCCATATCCTTGGCCACAGAGAGGCCTTCTGCTCCTGCCGCTGAGACAACGGAAGTGAACATTACGGCGGATACTGTAGTTCAGTCTGGAGAGGTTGCCGACAAAGATGCCGCAAGCGTCGTTGAAATCGCTAGCCTGCAGACAAGCACTTGGTTGTCATATCTTGGATGGGCTAGCGCTCAACCGCCCAGTACTCAGCCGTCTGAAAGTCATGTAGAAAGTGAACCAATCCTCAGGACTCTAATTAATTCCTCGGCAGTTCCCGATGCACCGCCGCCGCCAGTTGGTGAAATGATGGCACGGCCAACTGTTGTCTCCGAGACCGTTGATCCTTGGAAGTCGGCAGATGGACCTGACCAGATCGCATTACAGAGGGCCCCATCTGTGCTGTCCACTGGTACATCAGAATTGCAAGGCTCTGCGTGGTATGCACCGTGGTTGTGGTACCAAGGCTCATCTACATCGACGGGCTCTCACTCGGATACTCAAGTTACCGGTGAAGAGGGTAACGTGCTATTGGAGCATACCAAAGGTGATGAAGTTTTACATCAGTCGGCCACGACTGTATCTCCTTCGCCGGAGCCCCGAGCTCCTACCAGTGGAACAAGCGAAACTAACCCGATTTCATCAACAATCACTAATAATAGATCCGGTTGGGTCTCATTTTTCTCTGCTCGAGCAGTGGCGATGAAGACTATTACGAATGAAAGTCGCAATGAAGAGATGGAAGTTATGGATTTGGACGAAGATGAAGTTCCTGCGACCACTGGCTCTCCATCATCGGCCTCTAGTTCTGCTCCGCTGAGCAAGGATCTCACTACCAAACAACCATCACCGATTCAAGCGGGTGTGCCACTTGTTTCTCCTTCCCCCTCATCTCCAGCTCAGAAGAAAGCCGAAGAGAAATCTAGTCCAGCAGGTAGCTCAGTCAATATTACTGACGCCGTTCGGCGCGGTACAGCTAAGCGCCCACCTTCTCCGACGCCCTCGAAAAAGTCAGGTGCGAAGACACCCTTACACCCTCCTCCGCCAAACCTGGTCTTACCCACATGGGAGGATACGTTCCACACGCAGCCTCGCGTCCAGGTGCCTTCTCAGCCTTCATCGGCTCTTTTAAAGACGTTTCAATACGTCAGCGATGTGCTCTTCGCGCGTGATGAGCCTGTCGCAAATAAGAAAGGGAAGGGAAGAGAGAGGCCTTTGGGACCGTATGAAAAGGCGCTCCCACGATCGTGGGATGTAATCGGAGGACAGGAACAGCAGAACGTGCTTCAGGGATGTCAAAGGGCGGTTGTGATTGGTGTACACGGGTGGTTCCCTGGTGCGTTCTTACTTTCCCGTAAACGACTCGTCAGCTCATACGCCCCTCTGAAGGTGCTGTCATGCGCACGGTCATTGGAGAGGTTAGTTTATGCCAGTTGTCAGTTGTCACAGTTTTGACTAGTCCTTATGCAGCCGACCGGGACAAGCTCGAAGTTTGTGAACATGGCTGTTCAGGCTTTGGAAGAATTGCAAGACAGGCACAACGTGAAGTTGTTGAAAATCACTAGGATACCCCTGGAAGGCCAAGGTACCATCAATGGCCGCGTGGATAAGTACGTTCACGTCCTCGACAAGGTCTCTGCTATTCTCACAGTCGTTCTCTCGTCAAAATAGATTGTATCAGAACCTGATTGGAAATCAGGAGTGGATGAATGACCTTCAGGATGCTGATGTAATTTTCTTTGCGACACATTCTCAGGGATCAATCGTTTCGACCCACATATTGGATCGCCTCATTGGCGATGGTCACATTCGAACGGCATGTGATCTCGGTAGCGCCGCAGTTGCTATTGCTTCTGGTAGCGTGAGTACCATGCGCCCTCCGCAAAGGGTCTGCTGTCTGGCCTTGTGTGGAATTCACCATGGGCCACTGAGATACCTGAGCACGAGCTCATTGGTCCAACCTTATATCCAGGTAAGCTACGTGATTTCAATGGGCATCCAAGTTCATATAAGGCATACAGTACTTCGAGTCAATTGCTGCCAGGGAGCTATTCGAATTTCAGGTGAGTTTGCTGCATGAAGTGGGATTATAGGCAGTGAATGCATGCCTCCATCAGAATACCGAAAGTCAACTTTCCAAAGACTACGTAAAGGCCTTGCGAAATGTCCTGGATAATGGAGTATGCAACGTCCCCAGGGCTGATGTTCGTCAGACTAACAGCTATTATCTCTCCTGCAGGTTAAAATGGTTTATATCGCGTCATTGAATGACCAAGTAGTAGGGCTGTACTCTGGGCTGTTCACGTCGGCGACACATCCCTTGATTTTGCGTGCGCTTTACATTGACGGAGATGCATACCAGTGCGTATCTGTACTGCTTATATCTTGCGCGAACTTGGCTAACGTTATTCATAGTTCTTCCGATTTCCTATCCAATCTTCTCATTCTCCTGCTACGTATCCGAAATGCAGGGTTATCAGATGCTGGACTCCTTGCTCATCTATCGGAGTCAACTGCTGGATCGCTGAATGGAGTGGGACATTCAACAGCATATGAAGAAATTGCTACATATTCGTAAGCATTCTTCTACTATTGACGGGTATGGACTTGACTCTGTAACCAGTTTCGCAATCAACTACCTTTTCCTCTCTGACTCTGGACAACAACAATTACCCGTTGAGCTTGTGATGGAGCCGTTTGATGCGCGAACGGAGCAGAACGATTATGAGGTTTGCTATACCCTTGTCACATCGGTTCCCGCAATGATAATTATCCGTAGATTCCTTGGGCGCTCCGTGATCTGATCGCAGATGATCGAGTAGCCGAGCTTTTTTCAGAAGATTTTATTCGTCTGCGAGATGCTTTCCGAGATTGGCAACCCAAGACTGCAATTTTGCGTGACGTCAAGAGGAAACTCCAGCCGATTCAGCGCCTATCGTCCACGATGATTTCCAAGCATGTCGATTCCATGAGCAAATTATGATCCAGGATGAGCTCCAGCCTCACATTGCGTCACTAGATTTTCACACACCACAGGATTAATACTTGAAACACTATTCTTCACTGTATATTATTCAATTGCATTGCCCCCGTAGCGGAACATATATAGTGTATTGAGGCCATTGCGATGCAGGAAAAAGTAAAGTTCCGGAGCTCCGAGTCGCAGTACGGATCTTCGAGGCCTCCGGATCTTACATACTATATGATTGTCAATGAACGGCATACAGAACCCATGCGTATGATGGATGATGCTGGTGTGAGCAGGGATGATGAAAAATCTTCACCGATCACATGGGAGAACGTCTACATGGCTGAGCGCTGTGGATTGAGAGCGTGATGGCCATCAAAACTTTTGAACCCAAAATCTGACGATCTTCATTTTCTAAGAATGTCCCTGATGGTTTGATCCTATCTAGTTGAGGATGTGCGTGTACAGATCTACGAGTCCTAATCATACAAGAGGTAATCACAAGATGCACAGAAAAAATGATAGACATCAAGTACAGCCATGTCACCGGTATTCAGCCCCGCAGTCTCCTACCGTGGTAATCATTCGACGACCACTGGACTGGGCTTGCACTGCTTCAATGGCGTGATTGTCCTCTTCGTCCAACGTAAAACCAAAAACACGATCGTTATCATCAGTATGCTCGGAAACTCCCAAACGGGCACCTGAAGAAAAGCAAATAAATCTCCGCTTCGACAACAGATGATTGTCCTACCAATAATTACAGCTCCGACGAAAGAGTGATCAAGAACCCATCGCATGGCTATGTTTGCAATGCTCAGCCCACCATGACGATCGCCGATAACACGTAGCACCGCCAAAAGGGACTGAAAAAGTGCCCAATCACCCCAGGCCTTCAAAATCATGTCGAGATACTACGAGTGGTCATGAGATCTCGTCGCGTGCAGTTAGGCAATCCTACGCGCAGGAGAGATCCGTACCTTGCGCTGAGACGGCGTCAGAGTACCGGAATAGAGGTCTGGTTCCGGTTGATTCAGCCACTTGTCTGCCAAAAATCCACCGCACTGCCAAGTCATTGTGTAGTGATCCGAGATCGGTGAAGAATAGCATAATACATACAAGTGTGCCGTATGTTAATAACCTTAAGTTATGTCGTTCGCATACATCGGCCATCCCATCCAGAGGCCGTGTGTCAATTAGAGAGAACTAGATCAAGGTGAGAACAGCAATCAAAGCACTGCTTTGGAAAATTCTGACCTGAACTTGATTTGAAACGATGAAACCAGGTCCCAGTTGTGTACAGATTTCATCGGTCCGTATGGCATCAAAATTGCACAGGCCTACGGCGCTGATCAGCCCTTCATTCTGAAGGTCTTGGAGGATTTGGAGGGCAATGAGATACCCTTTGTCGGAATAATCTTGCCAGTGAAACTACGGGGAAGGCTGCATTGAAAGAAGAGGGAGTATATTAAATCCTGACTAACCTGCAACAAGTCAATAGCAGTCGTGCGCATCCGTGACATACGTTCCCGGATCGCGGTCTCCACGACAGAACGCGACGGTTCTGTTTGCCGGAATGCGCACCACTTTGTAGCTCCAACAACATCCGTCGGGTTGGGTAACGATTCTTTGAACTGCCCCTGGAAATACCGGCTTGAAAGACGCGACCTGGGTAATACCGAAGAACATAGCTTACGAATAGTATTTCCGCGCTTCCATAATGATCGGCTACGAGATATGTTGTTCAGTTCACGTCACGGCAGTGTAGACGAAGTTCGTACCCTAAGCGCAGATATCAGCGAAGTCAGTTATTCGAATGACCTATCAAGGAGCACGGATTGCGTACCATGTCTGCCAAAAATATGGCGTTCATAATTGTAGAGAAAAACACATGACCTTGAGATTCGCGACTCACCGAAGGTGTTATAACCCATTTCCACATGCCTGGCCATTGCTTGACGAACCTTTGCTGCGGAGGCGCTTCCCCAGGCATTGCTTGAGAGTTGCCACAGACCCACCCACACCCTGGGAACTGTAAAAGGACCGAGGAGAAATGTCTCTTTGGGATATGTTCTTGTTCCGAGCATCGTTAGGACCTAGACAGGGGACTGGGATAGGAGTGAAGGAAACGCATTATAATGAAATTATCAAACTCCGTCTCAATCTAGAGAGATGGCGCCAAGAGGAATAAAGTAGAAATCATCAAGTTAACAACAGTCAAGTCTGTAACATATTCATTTGGAATGGAGTGATGGCATAGGTTAAAGAGGGAGTAACGAATTTAGCATCATTTTCAAAGTTATCGACGGCAAAACATTAATTGACCGTTTTGACCGCGATCTGAATCGCACAAAAGGTTTGCACCAGCCTGTGTTGGTTAATGATGTATATGATGTATTGATCTAACTTGCCTCGAAATAGTTGCGGAACGGGCTTCTAACTGGATGATGATGATGTCCGAGAAAATGCACTGCAAGTGTTAAATAAGTTCGGATCCAGCTGTCCGACCACTCGTGTTCTCCCTCCAGTCGATTACCAGCGCTCATCCCGTTCCAAATGCCCGCTCCCGAAGTCGCACTTATCCATACACACGAGAATGCCAAAACACTGGGGCATGTGTAAGTTCGTCATCTTACCTCTTAGCGCCCTTCGTTCACAGTGATCGGAACGTTTCTAGGAATTTGATGGTATGTAAACTAGAGTCATCGTCAAGTACCGCCTAAAGTGCAAACACATTTTCATCTCACAGGTGGACACGTTGATAGCAAATGCCACGATAGAAGAGCAAGTACTTGACATTCACAACCGCTGCATCAGAACACTTACATTGTCACACACGAGCAGCTTGCGTGCCATCACCCGAAATCTCCTTGCAACCGGCACGCCTAACCTCGCGGCAGCATTCACAGCTGCGGCGCGATCGCGACTCCGTCAGACCAGTGCTAAACGTATAGCGACAACAAATGGTTTATTCACGACTAGTCTCAATGGTATCTATGCTATTCCCACAGCAGAGCTAGATAAGGCTCTCGCTCGCGCTCGTTCTCTATACGGAGCTGGGATGGGTTTCGCAAGTCTCAGTATCCTTTCTTCTATTGTCAAAGCGACTGTCGGCTTGCGATGGGAAGACGATGGCGCAATGGCACATGTTTTGGCAGTGATAGATGCAGATATCAGCCAAGCCATCCAGGTATGTGTCAACATGACTCTCCGCCTATCATCTACTAACCGGATTCCTGACAGAGTTGCAAAGAAGAACTGGAAGGTGGTCGCGTGAATGATTTGACGGCTGCTCATGAAACGATAGGCAATCTATGGTCGGGTATCAGAGAAAGTGCCAGGGATGTTGAAATTTGGGGCGGAGAATTTCCCTTTGACAGAGCATCGACCAGCATCGAGTGCTGGAAGATCTAGGCCAATTGTCTAGATGGCAGTGTCAATTACAACTTGACTGAATGTCTAGCTATAGGACACGCTATGTAGGCCGCAGTCGGGGACCTTTCGTGTGTGATCAACATTATGGGTAGCGAACGCTAATCTGAAGCTAACGTGGGTATTGATTCACACGGGAACTATACAAGAGAGCGATGATCATTATGGACACCATCCATCAGAAATAGGAAGTGGGTATTCAGGGGTACTCTGTCTTACGATCGTAACAGATCGTAACCGGTAAATTGATTGCAATTGAAGCAATGTCAAAACATTTGAGCAACCCTAAAGGCTGTCAAGGAACCCCCGAGCCAAGCGAAACAGTTTGTTCACCGGTCAAATTGATTGTAAAACGCAAGGGTAAACCATTAAAAGGCTGTCAACGGACGGCAAGTAAGCTTAATCGCTATGTAGGGCGAATAACTAAATCTGGGAGTCAAAACGCTCCGGAAAAAGTGGCTTCTGAATCCTGAGTGTCGGGGGTAATAATTCAATTGAGTCAACCCTTTCTACATCAATTAACTTTGTTCTGCCATTAGCCCTTCAGAGCTCAGCGGGAATTCAGCCTAGGCAAGGGGGTTCGAGACAATCGTTTATTCGCCACCAATGAATGGGGGTTATGGTGCTGTGTAGTGTGGGGTAGGATATCATCTTCTCACATGTATTTTGACAAGTTTCGAAAGCCTATATGACATGGTTATATTTCTCTGCAGGAACCCATGCAACGGCATTTGGTGAACCGCTGATAACACTTGACACGATGGTACCGAGAGCGTGAGGGCAGACTAGTTGTGCGCTCAGATCGCATGTATGAACTAAAATTTTGATCGCCCGTTGCTGTTTATAAAAAAAATTGAGTTACCGAGGCCACTTTAAGTTTTCCTCTCCGATTATAGGAATAGGCACCAGCTTGTCTGCAAAAATGAAGCGGCGTCATTCCGTGCTAGAAGCGTGGTCTATGTAGCATGCGCCCGTTGAACAATGTCCGAAGATATTTGACAAGTAGTCGAAAAGACTTCAAAAGTCAAGAAGGCTTATGTAAAAGTTTGGTGTGTTTGAATCGGAATTTGAATTTCATGAGAGGGCTAAGGTCATGGCCATGGCATGGGTCGTCTGACCTTAGATATTGGCAGCCTGTGATTACTTACGATGATCAACCAACGTGCTGCCAGGCTAGTCGTGAACATGGCATCATTGATTCGCGTTGACAGCTACGTACCTAATCCGACATTCGCGTCAGCAAACGCTTGTAATACGACTCTCCATTTGGAATAACTCTCAAAAATTTACATATTGATCACAATGACCTAGGGCCTAGGCTCACGAGTGCGCTTCGCCAAGTTGTCAACTGCTCAGATTGGCATACGAATTCCTGGTGTCGATGCAGTCGATTCGCGGTTCTACTCGATTCTGATGCTCAAAAATCAACCTCAGAATCGGTACATGAATAGCTGGCATCTCGCTCCAAAATAGTCTGATTACACTGACTCAGTGGAAACTCTGGTGTGCTCTACCAGATGGTCAAGGGGACTGACTTCATGAACTTCTGATGACGCTGGAAATGTGATGGAGGAAACATTCTCGCTCTGTCCACCATATGCGCTCCAACGTTCATGGCTCCTTTGAATTGGTACTGAAGTTCTGTCCATTATCATGGAATTCACTTGCGTTTCCCTTGAATCCAATACAGTTGTTGTTCTGATTTAAAATTGGCTTGTGCAACCAGTCTTCCTTAGTATCGCTGGAGGAAGCCTGTTAGCGACATGTTCTCCAGATCAGTGGCGCAGTGAGTTCTCACATACATACCCATATTAGTCCTTCTGCCACGTACAGTCCTATGACCGTGTAACTTTGAGGTATTCATCTTCAATGTCTTTTTGTCAGTGAGGAAGGCTGTCCTTCGTCAGGCCTGTAGTTGGATTGCCGGATACACGTATGGTGCTGGGATTGGCACTTGACAACATCACATGGGGCATGACTTGCTTGCAGCATCATCAATGGCATTTCTTCATGGCAAAAGTACGGTGTCGCCGCGTGATTCAATGGCTGCCCTCCTGAAACGAGTCAGTTATTATGCAGAGTTGGTAAGGTAGGCGTCATGCGGATTCTACGAACATCACATGATGTGACACAGTCAAAGCTAAGTATGCCGCGCGGATGCCGACTCGCAGTGGGAATATGTAACTTACATTATACTACTATTGGCTCATGTACAGTAGCAGAGAAATTAATACTAAGAACCTAGCTCACGGTGGAGAGATCAAACTCTCTCATGATGGACTCTGGGAGAACACGATGGTCATGGTACTTATTGATCGCCCAGGCAGCCTGTACTCCGTTGAGCCCTTTCTGATAGGCATCGATAAATCGAACGTACTTGCTCATAATGCATAATGCGTAATAAAAAATAAGAAATGAT
>PVYJ01000327.1:0-12478 GCA_002995095.1 Rhizopogon sp. AM-2018a | reverse complement strand
CCACATTCTATGGGAATTTATGACAGGAGCGGTTTTGTTGATGGTCGTTTCTTCATTTGATTGACCATGTTTTACCGGACCTAGCTGCTCAGGATTCGCATCCTCGCTACATGCTCATCGAGAATGTGGCGGGCTTCCAGGTCGGTTAACTCTATCCCATAGCGTTCACTATCCATTTCTGATGTATAACGGGCAAGGACTCGACGACAAGGAGGCATTTAGTTAATACCCTCCGACGGCTTGGTTATGTCATTGCAGAATTTCTTCTGAGTCCTGTTCAGTTTGGCGTCCCAAATTCGCGACTGAGATACTATCTCCTTGCGAAAATACCTCCCCTCCGGTTCTATGGCATTCATGAATCCGACATCGATCGAGTTCACGATAAGATACCAGGAGCTCAATTAGACATCCCTGTGCACCTGCTACGTGAATATATGGACCCTGCACTTGCGGATGACATCTTTCTGCGTCACAAGGTTCCAGATCGCACACTTTCAAAGTGGGGTCGCTTGTTCGACATCGTACTACCATCAGGTCGGCGGAGCTGTTGTTTCACTAGGGGTTAGTTTGCTCCGCGGTTTGCTATGTCTTTTACCAATTTTATCTCAGGTTATACCCAACTCGTCGAGCGTGCAGGTTCCATACTTCAGTTAAACGAGGGCCTTGACGTGAGCACACACATGCAACTTCAAACTTCGAGTTTCGGACTGAGTTGAGACAGACCACCGAAGTTTTTGACAAATTCCTTGAAGCTCAATCACGGGGAAACGAAGACGCTGTTCGCATCTTGGATCAGCTACGTCTTCGGTATTTTACTCCCAGCGAACTTTTGAGGATCTTTCGATTCGAGGAACCAGAATCCACTCAAGGGTTTGTATGGCCACTCAACATATCCCTAAAATCAAAGTATCGTCTCATTGGCAATAGCGTCAATGTGGAAGTGAGTAACGTGTTTGATTCCCAGAATTATTGGCAACTCCCTGTAGGTCGTGCGGCACCTGATTGATTACCTCTTCAACGATGAAGGTACAGCCTGATTCTGAATGTCTGTTCCTTGTGATAACTCCGGCAGCAAAGTTAGGTTACATCCTACTGTACCAGCTTCGGGTTTGCACTATGTATGATACTTGTACTTCGTTGCTTTTAATAGCAATCAAATTCAACCGGCTTCTAAGTAGCCGGACATAGTCCAATTCACGTCCGAGTCCATCGGGTTCCCAACGTTCAACCTTTCAACCATCTGACGTGTCACGACTCACGACGCAGACCACCTTAACATGCCTAAGAGCCAGTTCCAGAGGACTTTCATCGTTGGCTGTGGATGCACTGCATTCATCAAGGTAAGTGGTTTAACTGTTCCAACTTGTGGCATTTCAAGTTGATTCGTCCGAAACGCAGCCCAGAGGCCTAAGGACAACGGAGGACGTAAGTTATATCACTAGAAGAAAACAACTGACCCAAAATACATTCACGTACAGATGGGACTTGAAGCAGGCACAAAGGCGCTGCTTGATGCTGGTGAGTTATGAAGCGACCATTCAAATGAACCACACAATTCGAACATCTTTTAGGCATCACATATGATGAAGTGAAAACTGCATTTGTGGGTTACTGCTATGGTGATTCTACAAGTGGTCAGGTATGGCGTTCGTCAATTTAGTTTCGCATTGCTAATTGCGTAGAGAGCTCTGTACGGCCTCGGAATGACCGGGATTCCCATCACCAACGTGAATAATAATTGCTCGACCGGGAGTACCGCCCTATTCCATGCAAACAACGCAGTGAAGTCAGGCCTTGTTGACTGTGCTCTCGCATTGGGCTTCGAGCGTATGGCACCAGGTAGTCTTGGGACCAACTTTCCCGACCGGCCACCACCGACTCTGTTATTTAACAAGCGCACTGTGGCCCTTGAAGATACCCTTAGCTCAGGAACAAACTTCGGACCAGGTGCTCCCCGAATGTTCGGTAACGCAGGGCAAGAATATATGGACAAATTCGGTGCCGAAGTCAAGCACTTGGCCATGATAGGTATCTCGTGATGTTCATGTCAAGAATGCATATTCAATATGTTATAGCCGCAAAAAACCACGCTCACTCCGTCAAGAACCCGTATTCTCAGTTCCGCAACGGATGGACGACTGATCAAGTCCTACAAGCACCCAAAATTACTGCTCAACTAACGAAGTTCATGTGCAGTCCTACATCGGTATTGATTAACCCCTTTCTTCAGTACACGGTTCTCATAGTGCATTAGGATGGTGCAGCCTGCTGTATTGTTGCGTCAGAAGACTTTGTACATGCTCACCGATTGGAGAATCAAGCTATTGAAATAGTCGCGCAAGGTCTTGAGACGGATGAGCCTGCTGCATATGACACTCAAAGCCCTATGGAGGTCGTTGGTTACGGGATGTCGAAGCGATGTGCTGACAAAGTATTCAAAGCTGCTGGCTTCGCCGACGGCCAGCGTGACTTAGTGGGGGTGGTTGAGCTGCACGATTGTTTCTCCGCAAACGAAGTAAGTCTGCCCTTACGGACATGGTCTGATTGTCTGGTCCATGACTCTCCCATAGCTCATCATGTACCCCGCCCTTGGACTCTGCGCCCCTGATGAGGCACATAAGATGGTTGAAAGGGGAGATAATACGGTAAGAGTATTCTGTTTTAAGTCGACAGCAACTGAAGTTTCTCTAGTACGGCGGTAAGTATGTTGTGAACCCGAGCGGTGGTCTTGAAGCCAAAGGACACCCACTCGGGGCTACTGGTCTGGGTATGCATTTCTATATTACAAGTGAGTAGCATTGATGCGGTTTGTAGCACTATTCTTATCCGCGTTTGACAGTGCAATTGCGTGAATGTTCGTATAGCAGTGTGTTTTCTTCTCTGTTGTATCTCTAAGAGAGTGGATGTTTGTCAGGGGCAGGGCCTATGCAAGCACCTGGCTTGTTTGACATTCCGGACAAGCGGGGTAAATATGGTCTTGTTCACAACATTGGTATTGGAGGCGCAGTTGTCGTCAGTCTGCTCCGCAGGCCGGAGTTTTACAAAACAGGAGGCAGCGACGGCAAGACTAGGTAACTTACCCTTCTTTGGATGCACCTTGTACTTACCTGTGTAATTTATCAGGCTAGGGTACAACCATGCTCATGAATGCCGACCCGTCACACTTGCGGATGTCGACAAGGTTAAATCGAAGAAATCATCGAAGTTTGTCCTCCAGCATGCGAAGCTTTAACCTTGTAAATATCAAATACCAATGTCGATCACGATATTATATGACTTGTATCTTTCTCTTCCAACGTAGTTATTTCGACATTTATGTAAGCGTGTTTTGCAGTTGAATTATAATAAATGTGGAAATAACTGATGTGAGGCGCTAACTAGAAGGAACGACTGTAACCAGAGACTGATAAATGTTGAAATGTGTACAAGCCAAGCAGTTTGCACTTGTTTTCCTTTTTGGTAGAGATGCAACTCTAAGTACAATGGGATCTATCTTCTCCGCCAACTTTCAAGTGCCTACCCACTCCTCGTCAGCTACTTCCTGCGGAACTATCATATAATATTCTGAGCAATTAATGTCCAGCTCAGCTGGCCCGTGGCATGACGTCAACTATATAGTCGTTGAAGACTTCGAAGCCGTTCGAAACAGATATTACTAAATAGCCCGCGCTGAGAAAATCTTCCACGATCCAGACAAGGCACATCATGATAACGGAGTATAAGGAAACCTCGTGGTAGCAAGACACGAGGCAAGTTGCAACCTAGTAAAAAGCTATGAAGCGCGGTTCAAACGGCCAATACACCGTCGAGCCCCGCCAGAATGGCGGAAGATGTAGCGCAACCTATCGTTACAAGAACCACACCCAGGCGAGCATTTGAAAATCATAAAGGAACTGTGCGGGCAGTTGCAGTCTTCCCCGATGGACAACGCATGGTCACGGGCTCAGACGACAATATACTTCGTATGTGGGACTTGAAGGACGGGACTTTGTTGAAGAAAATGGAGGGACATCGCAGCAGGGTGGAAGCAGTGGCAATATCGCGAGACGGGCGATTGATAGCAAGCGGTGATCACACCGGAGAGCTCATCGCCTGGAACGGTGACACTGGCAAATCTCTCACTCAACCCATCAAAGGCCATTCCGATCGGCTTTGCTCTCTTGACTTTTCTCCAGATGGCGCAGTACTGGTAACTGGTTCACGAGACCGAATGGCTAAGTTGTGGAGTACACGAACGTGGAAGCAACAATCATGGCAGCCAATCCATCCTCGTCAATCTCATAGGGTTACCTGTGTTCGGTACTCGCCCTCTGGCAAACTTCTTGGCATCGCGAAGACCATCAAGGTCGAAATATGGAATCTAGACACAAGGGAATGTATTGCAAATGTCGATGCTCACGCGTCAATCAGAGCATACAACTCGTCGCTCGTGTGGACTCCCGATGAAACACGCCTTCTCTCTTCAGGCGCCAATACCGATCCCACCATACGGGAGTGGGATCTATCGACCTGGCAGGAGGTTTGCGATCCGTGGAAAGGTCATACTCTCCAGATCAACGCCATTGCCGTGAATTCATCTGGCACGCTGGTCGCCTCCGCGTCTCATGACGACCGTGTCCGCCTCTGGCGGCTCTCGGATCGACGAACCGTAGCCATATTCCAGCACTCCAAGGATGTGACATGCGTTACCTTCTCCACGGATGGCAAGCACGTTTTCAGTGGAGGTGTTGATAGGAAGATATCAGAGTGGGCAGTACCCGAAATCACTTTACCGGAGCACGCCTTCGTAGGAGAAGAGACAGACATGGTAACCTTCCGTTGGCTTCATATCGTTCCATCGTCTCATTTTGCGTTTTTGTTTTTTAAGGTTCAAGCAGATGCTATTCAAAGAGCCATTCAGGTTCAACTTGAAAATGTTCCGCTCCGTCTACTCAACACTTCCACGGGGCGTATATATGATCGGCAGGCACAGATAAATGCCTTCAAGATGAGCCCAGAGTACAAGATGCTTTTCTCATCGACAATTCTGCATCAAGATATCCAAATGGAGCGCATAGAGGAGGTAGTGATGAAGTACTTCCGATTTGCCATGCTATCCCATAGATGGGAAGGGAAGGAGCCACTGTTAAACAACATCCAAAACGAGGTTGTCTACCGGTTAAATCCAGTGGGTGGCATCGGGAAGCTGCAGTCGTTCTGCAAAGTTGCTCGTGATGCGGGATATTCTTGGGCATGGAGCGATACATGTTGCATAAACAAGATTAACATCGTCGAGCTGCAAGAATCATTCAACTCCATGTTTATCTGGTATCGCCACTCAGCACTCACGGTCGTCTACCTGTCAGATGTTCTACCGGCGTCAAAGCCTGGTGCACTGGCGAGGAGCGCTTGGAACACGCGAGGATGGACGTTTCAAGAGTTTATGGCTCCAAAAGTTGTTCTCTTTTACCAGAAGGATTGGAACCTATATCTCGGTGATCGCTCTCCCAACCACAAGGAATCTGCTGCAGTAATGCAGGAGTTGGAAAATGCGACAGGCATCGACCTACAGGCCATTGTTACCTTCCATCCAGGGATGAGAGGTGCCCGAGAGAAACTGCGATGGGCGTCGAAGCGCGTTACCACGTTGCCAGAAGACATCGCATATTCGTTGTTTGGTGTATTTGGCGTTCACTTACCTGTAATCTATGGCGAGAAGAAGCAAAACGCGCTCGGACGGCTCTTGCAGGAGATTGTGGCTCGGTCGGGCGACATTACTGCTCTTGACTGGGTCGGAAAATCATCCGAGTTCAATAGCTGTCTGCCAGCTGACATTACCTCATACGAAGCACCGCCATACCCGCTTCCATGTTTGTCGGAAGACGAGATGCAGGAACGGGTCTCCTCCCTGCGAAATGTTGTGACTGTGGATTTGGCGTCGAAATTTTATACTCTGCTGGACAACCTGAGCACTCCCCGTTTTGCGCATTGCAGACTGCATCTGCCTTGTATCGCATTCCCTGTCACAGAGGTCAGGGGGAACCGTGCTCAAGACCAGGAGTCATATTTCACGTATGAAATCAAGGCGGATGGGCTTCGTGACCTGTTGATCACTACGGCGGACAAGCTATTTCAATCCTCGCGGGCAAGGCGGACATTCTTGCTCGTCCGTCCATGGAATCGTTATCTGCTGGAGCCGCCTGACCTTGCAGACGATACACAGAGCGTGGAAGATTGGCCCGTCCCCGAGTCTCCGTTGCACTATTCGCTCAGCGAGTCTCCCTCAGAAGGCGATTCGGAATCTTACTTACGAGCGTTGCGGTTAATTGCTCACCTTGAACAACCTTTCTGTGGATTTTTGCTAGCGCGGCAGCGCGGCGGAGAATACAAAAGAATCGCGTCGGATCACAACATTATTGCACAAGTAAAAGATATATCCGTTCACGACACGTTGGACGTCAGGACACTAGAGATATTGTAATTTTAACAAACAGATATGACCTTACTTGCAAAGTCATATACCAACGTTATAAAACTGTCGATCTACCACAAGAATAAACAAAGATCACCTCTGTCTGATCCTTCCGTCAAGTGGAATAGACGGCGCCGTCAAGAGTACGAGTTAGCTTGCTCCTACTACAGAATGATTGGATTAATACCTCACATTCACGCATGTACAATACTTAACTGGGCGAGGAGTGACATACCTGTTTTGATAATGGTATTTGTGGTCTCTTGGAGAAAGAAGTCCTTTATTGACGTGTTATTTGTGTCGGTCCCTCATAACGCGACTGTTTTTCCAACCTTAGAGCGTTTGACCCGGGGCCCCTGGGTGGTAAGTCAGTAAGACGGTCAGCCTCCCATTTGGCTTTGCTAATCTACTTCAATTCTGCTTTACCTTTTCATCCGTTCTCTCTCCACCTTCCTCACCTCCACATAGTTTTTACCTTGGGTTTTCGGACTTAAGCCTGAGGTATGTGTCGTGTCATGTATTGGGTCGGTATTCTACTAACACTTGCATCCTTCTTTGCGTCTATTTTACCGGGGTCCCCGATGTATGTTCGTGCCCGCTGCCCGTATATCAGATGGCTAACACTTTATTACACCCAGTGCACCTACCGGCGGACGCTACACTCCTGCTACACGTATGCTCGCCACCTTTGGCTTCCCTCACGGCTGACTTGACCACGCTCAGATATCAACCTCATGTCTTGTACCTAGGATTGGCTCAGACGTCGAGATCTCCCAAGGAGGCTCAGTTGCCACCCGACATTCGACAGGCTGCGCATCATGGCAAACTCTGAACAGCAGTGTCGGCACCACGCCACCACGCCACCAACGACAGTAGTGTCAGCATCCACCTACGACTGAGAGTGTCAGCACCACGCCACCAACGATTCAGACTCTCCGACAGAACGGCCGGGGCCGCGCCTCACGGGAGACTTCCTCAGGCCTATGCTAGGCCGCTCAAAATTCCAAAGGTACGTTATGTGCTTGGACCAAACTCACGATTCACCTAGCTTGCATCAAGATTCAACTTTCGATACTTCATGAGGTATGTCATTTGATTCCGACTTGCCTCATAACTGACAATTGATGGCTTGACGGCCTTGAACACGCTCAGTATTTGATTGACCTTCGCGCCCATCGCTCTCGGCGTGGACAGTTGAATCAGGTAGGGTCCCCTGAACTTCATCAAGGTCAAGGTGCGTTTTCTGGCCACATCCGCTAAGGGGCTCTCAGGTGTATGATTCGTCGTCCCACCTTGGCCCCTCCGTCAGCGTCTCCCTGTCTGTCGCGATGAGAGAGTGGGCTCGCTTCTGTCCTTGGGGTTGCCGCTGACATCCTGCTGTTTTCAGGGTGTTGTCACCATCCGGATGCGGTGTTGGTTGACCGTTGTCACCCTGTTCCCCTCTCTCAGTCCAAGACTGGATGGGCAGTCAAAGAGCTTAGAACTGATGTTCGACATCGGTGCGAGTAAGCCCACTCGGATCCTCGAGACAAAAACATTTGGCAAATAATGATGTCAATAGGAGATTGGATGCGAGAAGCATTAAGCTGGTGAGTGACCGTCTCTTCTTACACACAGATCTGGTTTTCGCCTCGGACACTGTGACTTTGGAATTGGCAAAGTTACATTGTCCGAGCAAGTAACGGCTTCTAGGTCACGTTTTTCTCCCCGTTTATCGGCGATCCTAATGTAGACCGTACGCGCAACTTCACAATGAATAAATGGTCGTTTGTATGTTCTTGAAGGAGACCTTTAATCAAGACGCTGTTCGAACTAGTGTCTGGCGGGCACGAACACGTTACATTTGTGGATAACTTGAAGCATCTAGGTGCATGAGACGTGTCATGAGATATCGATCCACATCTTCTCTCCTGCATTATCAGTTGTACCTGGGTTAGTCCTGCCTCCGCCGCCGCCATGGAAGAAATTCTCATTGTCCGACGACTTCTATAGAAAATCGAATTCTGTAATTAATGTCGACCAGGTCAATGAATCTTCAACGAACATCATTCGAGGGCCTTACTCTTCCAGCATCTAAAACTAGAACACTGTCGAACTCGAGGTTCGTGTTGAAGCGCAAGGTGCTTATATTAGTACCATTTTGAAGGGCAGTTAACATGTGCAATGGTCATAATCGTTACATCGTGGAAAATTGGACTGCGGATGGTTTCTCGAAGTATTCGATCAGTATGCAACGGCAGATATTGCTACAGAATCGTGCACGTTATCCTGACAGAAGATCAGGCTTCGTTCTCCAGACTTACATGAAGGAGGAGCACATTAGTCTAAGGAGAACGCCAGATCGTTAAAATAAATCACATGGAAACGTCCTCACCTTGCGCAAGAACGCCCTGGCGAATACAGCAGCTGCTTCTAACCTGGATCCAGCCTTCTGTACCATTGAGGCACAGTAGGAACTGTTGCTGATGCTTGCGCCTGGGTTATTTTTTTCGACGGCGTGTTGTGCAGGCATCATGACTCGTCTATATTATGTTGGCCGATGTCATGTCCCCCTCATCCAAAACCGCAGTCATTCTGATCTTCTTATTAATTGCACAATTCTATCGAGGGAAACGCATTACCCTGCTGACACAGAAACAACCGCGCTTCTACTCAACATCCTTCCCCGTTCGCACAGGAAGGCCAGCAAACTTGGATCGCAGCGCTTCATACTTCCTCCGCTGCACAGCAGACACACTAGGACCGACCTTATCCTGAGCACGCACAAAATCCTCCAACAGAACAAGCACCCGCGGCCTGTCTCGATCCCGGTCCTCCACACAACCACTCTCATCCATCTGGTCAAGTGCTCCAAGTACACGCTTGAGAGCGATGACGCCCGCTTCGCGGACAACAGCTGCGAGATCCGCGCCGCTGTACCCATCGCATTTCTCTCGCATGATGTGCTCCACACCCTGCAGGACTGTCTCGGCGTCTGGTTCTGTAGGGGCGAGCGGAACCTTACGCACGAGCGTGCGCACGATCTCTACGCGCTCGTCGGCGCTGGGTAGGTCGACGTAGAGGAGTTTGTCAAGGCGCCCCGGACGTACCATAGCGGGGTCGATCATATCGGGGCGATTCGTTGCGGCGATGACGTAGACGGATTTGCGAGAGTCGAGTCCGTCGAGCTCTGTGAGGAGGGTGTTCACGACACGTGCAGATGATTCTGACTGTTAGAAAATCACGGGTAGATGTGAGATAGAGGTTGGGGATGAGGAATGAGGGATAGGTGCGTACCATGCTTTCGTCTCTCCGAGGAACAAGAGCGTCTAGCTCGTCAAAAAAGATTACGCAGGGCGAAGAGGCGCGAGCACGAGAGAAGACCTGTCTTACGGCTCTCTCACTCTCACCGACGTACTGCATTCTATGAGCCTTTTTGTTACCCCAGACAGAACGACGCAGAACCTACCTTGTTCAGTAGCTCAGGGCCCTTGACACTGATGAAATTCGCCCTGGACTCATTCGCGACAGCTTTCGCTAATAAGGTCTTTCCGCACCCCGGTGGGCCCCACAGTAGCACGCCGCATGCTGCCTCAATGCCCACAGCACTGAACAGCTCAGGGCGCCTGATAGGCTGCACAATCGCCATATGGAGCTCTTCACGCGTGCCATGCAGAGCGCCGATATCAGCCCACGTCACGTCTGGCACAGTTGCGAAACCCTCGCGCTTGGACGAAGGCTGGACTTCACGTAGCGCGGCATAAAAGTCATCAGAAGTGATGCAGAGAGGGGCAAGTTGAGCGGGTGTGAGGGGAGATGGGTGTGCACTGAGGAAGTGCGCGATCGAAGATGTAGATAGTTGGGATGTTAGAGGGACGAATGGGGTAATGCTTGGTGCGGTATCAGCTGGGGGCGTCGGAGGCGGATCGACCGCCATGGAGGTATCTTGGTCGGTGTTTTCTGGCGCCTCTGGAAGGACCAACGTGCCATCTGTGAGTTGTTTGAAGATACGCTTGACGGCAATGACACCGGCTGCGCCTGTTAATGCCGACAGGTCTGCACCCACGTAGCCAGGCGTGGCTTTGGCAAATGCAGCAAAGTTAAAGTCACCTTCTAGGCGGAGTTTTGCACACAGCACCTGCAGAATTCTGCAAATGACATGAGATTAACTTTGAAAGGATAGTGCGACATCATGAGCTCACTTGTTTCGAGCTTCCTCATCTGGGACGCCCATGCTAATCTCATGGTCAAATCGGCCGGCGCGACGGAGAGCAGCATCTATTGAGTCTGGTCGGTTGGTAGCACCAATCACGATGACAGGCTTGTTTTCAGTCTTCTCCCATGACATGTCTGCATTGGTCAGGTCAATGGAGGATGAGGAAGGTGTGATATAGAAGCTACCATCCATGCACGTCAGGAATTGCGCAACTATACGTCGTTCCATCTCCCTCTGCGCGCTCTCTCGTTTTGGCGTTATAGAATCGATCTCGTCGATGAACAGAAGACATGGTGCGACACGCTAGGAGTAATTCAGGTTGGATGAAAAAATTTATACGGAATATGAAATACCCTAGCCTCGTCGAACGTATCTCGTAGAGTTTTTTCAGACTCTCCAGACATTCCAGACACAATAGATGGTGCAGATATACTGATGAACGGAACACCCAGTTCCTACGCGCGATCAGTCAGGTTACACATGACTCCGGGGGGTAAACTCACTCCAGCTATTGCGTTCGCCAGAAGGGTCTTCCCGCACCCTGGAGGACCATGTAGTAATACTCCACGTGGAGGTTGTACACCAGTGTGCAGATAAATCTCCGGATGACAGAGGGGCATTGCGACGAGCTCGAGCATCTTTTCCACGCATGCTTCTACACCACCTAGATCGGACAATCGAGTAGCGGGGGGAGTGTGATCCTTGGATATGGCATTGTCAGATAGTTTGGGTCGTTTGCTACTGACTTCTACTGCTGAACGAGCTGTACGTGATTTTCGTTTTGAGGAAGGGGGACGAGCATCGGAGGCGGTGATTTCATTCGTGGTGGGTATTGGAGGAGGTATCGAGGACCCAGGCTCAATTATTTGATTTTCTGATGGTATTGATAGAGGTGGTTGGTTTGTATCTTCTGGAGGAGGCGTCTCAACAGGTGTGTTCGGCGGATACGAAGGAGGAGGAACAGAGTTTATGTTGAGCTTCACCTTTCTGTGGGTGGACCACAGGCTTTGCATGGACTTGTTCAACACATTTGAACCCTGCAGGATAATTGCGGTTACGATTTGTTCAATTAGTCTTTTAGGTGGGACGCACTTCCATTGCAAACCGTCCACTGCAGTTGACAGTATAAACTTAAAGTTATATTGCACACAGCCACTGATTATCTTAAGCCAACATATTAGGGTCAGGCTGTCTACGGGAGACTAGGCGAATATCTCGGGACTCCCCAGCTCACTCCAGAGCAGCTAGAAGCTTTGACGCATCGCTGCAACGATACTCACAGATCTCACACCATCCAACTCGTTATCGAATACCAACAACCGCCATTCATGCTCCCCTCTCACTCTTTCCCTCGCCTTTCCCCCGTGCACAGTTAGAAGCTGCAAGAAGGTTGCAGAGCGTGTACAACGTGCTCTATGCACGGGTAGCGATGGAAACACAATTCCTAGACACAGTGATGGGCGCCGGTGCAGGTGTCGGCAAGGCGGATGAGTTTACTGGGACGCTGTGGAGGGATATGATACAAGTGGGTCTGAGACTTCTTTCTTCCTTCACATGGAGGGGTGTTGACGGCACGTCGCCGCTGCACCTCGGCCTCTTTAGATCGGATTACCTCTTGCATGATGTGTGCGATAGGCTCGGGCTGTCGCTCAAGCAAGTCGAGTTCAATACCATTTCCTCGTCGTTTGGTCTGCTTTCTGAGCGCGCGGCTGCTATGCATAGGTATGTTTGTTTCGTTCGTATCCTCTATCGATTCTATCTAGACGATATGTACCAGACACATTCTTTCATCTACATCCTACCTTTCGGCATCGCCATATCTTACTGCAGAC
>PVYJ01000326.1:6800-22371 GCA_002995095.1 Rhizopogon sp. AM-2018a | reverse complement strand
TAGACCGCCCTCAACCTCTCCAGCTGTGGTGGGTAGGAGCCTGACGGGAGACTAGCTTTTCGCATTTATGTTCAACTTACATCTTCACCAGCGTGTTTTAGTCGCATTCTTCTGAATCTTCCATCCCACATCCAGAGACGGGGCCTTTTCACGCTCAGAGGGCGACTTGCTCGCACTGCCGATCCTCAGCACGCCGCTAGGGCGCTACTGCCCGTGTAAGTGTGATCTACCGGAGCAAGACGTTCACCAACTGCAAAAGCTTCGGCTTTCGTGGCCGCTGCCTTGCCAACTGTTAACTCTTCGTTGTCGAATTCAATCGCGCCTTCGAACGCGTAACTAGGTTTTGCTCATCACTTCTCAGGCTCCAGCGCTCCGCCTCCACCAGCTAATTACATACTCAACTTTGGTCTCTATGGGAGTGTCCGTGACGTCATCGACGACCAAACCAGAAAAATGGAGATAAAGACTGAACAACAGAGCAGGTCCACAGGGATCGACTGCAACCATTCCTGCAAGTGATTGGTGATCGTTGTTCCAAATGTCTGGAATGATTATCACCAACCAGCCACTGGGTAGCCTTTCCCTATATCATTGTGTGCGTTTCCCTCACGAGTCACGTCGTTATTCTAACTTGGATTTAGATCTGAACCCGAACCTCATGCAAGCGAAGCTGTAACGCCATACATCGAATTTTGTCAAAAATCACATGTTACCGTCCGTGATCTCGGGAGCAACTTACACATGAGCTTTTCTTGGGGGATTGCGTGTCTATGTAGCCAACGCGCGCGGAACTCTTTTGGAAACACGAACACATGCGACTATCTAGTAATGGTGCGTGCCATTCTATGTTGGTTCATTTATATCTTGGGGGTTTCACCTTTCGAAGGCAGACGTAGTCGAACTGCTCATAATTTAACGATTCACTCGCCTTACCAAACGTTCTACCCAATCAATCGGTTGCATTTGGTAAGCGTACGTAAATGTTCGCTAGCGTGGAAAGCATGGACCTTCGCTTTTATAGGTAAGAGGTTGGATCCTAAGTACGGTTTATCGAATCTACTTGAGTCGACTCCCGACAAAAAAGCGAAGTTTGTCCGCTCATGTGATACTCCGCTTCGACATTTTGACAACCGTTTCATGGTGGCGGTCTGGAGAACAGAAGGAACGACTCAGCCTGGACTCCCTTCGCCTGAAGTCTATCTAACAGGGGAGAGCAGGCTAGTATCTATGCCCTCGTGGCGTCTGACGACCGCTGTCTCCATGACTCGGATGTCTTATGATTGATACAAGGGTCGGCTAAAGATTTCATGCAGAATTCGGGAGGATTTCGGTTTCAACTGAGAATGCATCATGCGGGTTCGTTCCTGGGGAAACGGTCTACAGGGAATATTTTTAACATTCTAACCCAGGGTCTAACACATACATAAAAGACAGGGTCATGCACTGAAACACTCAGTTCAGCCCTTTTGCATAGAATGGCCATCACGTCTCTGTATCCCTTTGTCGCTGCTGCTCTCGGCGCCGCTGCAGTCGCGAATGGTCAAACATTTGCGCCGCTCCGGTTTGCTGGTGTTAATATTGCTGGTTTTGGTGAGTGCTGCGCCGCTACACTTGCTCGTCATGCAAACTTCCATTTCGTAGACTTTGGTTGTGGTACAGATGGCACCTGCGTCATCTCACAGGCTGTTCCACCTGTTTACCAACTGTCTGGTAAGAAATATCTTGCAAAACCCCCTTCGCACTTTAATATCATATCAGGCGTCGATGGTTTGGGCCAAATGCAACACTTTGTCAAGGATGACGGCTACAATGTTTTCCGTCTCCCTGTCGCCTGGCAGTACCTAACGTACAGCCAAATGACTGGCGTCTTGAACGAGACTCAATTTTCCAACTACAATATGCTGGTGTCTGATTGTCTGAGCACTGGCGCGTACTGTGAGATTGATATCCACAACTACGCCAGGTATGACGGAGAGGTTGGTGACCGTGCTCTTATCGTTCTGGACGATGCTCAATTTTGTAAAAGATCATCGGACAAGGTGGCCCGAGCAACGAGATCTTCGCTGAGCTCTGGTCCAATATTGCATCGCACTGGAAGGCCGAGGCGAATGTCATCTTTGGAATGTATGTGATGACCGTTGCGATTAAGGTCCATCAACTGATTGTCACTTAGTATGAATGAACCTCATGATATCCCAGTGAGTCACTTGTAAATTCCCCAGGAGATTATTGTGAAGGTGACGGACGCAGAATATTACCACTTGGGCAGAATCCGGTATGATATTTACCCTGATGAATGCTTCCCCTTCTGACGATATTGCTTCATCATTATAGTTCAGGTATGTGCCATTCGTTCACAGGCTTCTGATGCCGCTGAAAACTGTGGGAACACAGAGTGCAGTCACGTCCATCCGGTCAGAATATTCAAGTATTTCTGCTCGTGTCTTAACTGAACATCATATTTTCGTTAAGGCAAGCTGGGGCTACCACACAAATAATTCTCCTCCCCGGTAACGACTACACTTCCGCGGAGACTTTTGTTTCTGGCGGTTCTGCCGAGGCCCTTAACATGGTAAAGAACCCTGATGGCACAATCACCAACCTTATTATGGATGTTCACAAGTATCTCGACTACGACAGCTCGTCAGTCCGACCAATTTTTGGCGTATACCTCCGCTAATCCCACTTAGTGGCACCAACACTGCATGTGTGACCAACAATATTGAGGAC
This sequence comes from Rhizopogon sp. AM-2018a, assembly GCA_002995095.1. Classification (NCBI taxonomy): domain Eukaryota; kingdom Fungi; phylum Basidiomycota; class Agaricomycetes; order Boletales; family Rhizopogonaceae; genus Rhizopogon; species Rhizopogon sp. AM-2018a. The sequence goes on along the minus strand of PVYJ01000326.1, from coordinate 19,641 downwards.
GCATGGTACCCTCTGACCACCTGGCTACGTGCGAACGGCCGTCAGGCTCTCAATACTGAGACTGGTGGTGGTAACGTGGACTCTTGTGTTGGCTACGTATCACAGCAGATCGGCTACCAGGCTGCCAACTCCGATGGTACATTTTTCCACCGTGCCCTGCTGGTAGCTACTAACATCTCTCTATCAACGCGTGTTCTTTCCAGTCATCCTTGGTTACCTTGGTTGGTCGGCTGGTTCTTTCGCTACCGACTATGTGCTGTCTCAGGTGCCTTACGACAACGGCACTAGTTGGGAGGACACTCTCTTGGTCTCGATGGCCATGTCACCCAAGACCAACATGCTCGTTGCATCTGTCGTATGAGTTTGGTAGGGTACGGGGTAATTTATGGTAATTTCCATAACAATAGCATAGGATGCTGGTTGTAATAATCTTATTCCTGACTCCTGGTTAGTGGAGGAGACGGTTGTCGGACCAGTTTTTACAGATGGGACTGTACTATAACAGTTGCTTCGGGTTTTGATGGCTTGGTTTGCAATCACCATAGCATACGGTGGTGACACGTAAGGTGTACCTCTACAGTGGTTGTACACTATTAATTGCATCCCATATGTACCGATCGCGGTGGGGGAAGAGAAACGACAACATCGTTCTGACATGCCTTTCCAAATCCACTCCTCGGAGCACGATATTCAAATAAGCGATATTGAACCGCTTACGGAGATAATCGATGTTTCCCTTGTGATTGGAATGGCAAAGAGACATGATAGAATCTATGTACGCCTATCACCTGCTCCGACCTGACGGAGCAGAATTTGCACATAGTTGTGGGTTCAAGGGGTTGATGAGCCATAAATCCTCAGAGTTGATTGAAATGACCAGCAGATAAATGTCGGCAATGTAAAGCGTCACCAGAACGTCGCCATTATGAAGCACGGATACACGAATTATCAACTCGATAGACATGCGTCGCATACATATTAGTCAACCTCCAAATCCTCAATTCTAGACATGAACTCCAGGACAATTCTCGAACATGAATAGTATGATCAATGATCTACCCCTGTGATACTACGGCCAGAAACGGCAGAAGATCTGAAAGATGAGAGATGTCTACTGATCGCACGCAATGCCGAGCGTTGATTTCCTCGCACATGGCCACCTGGGTATTCAATATCATCGACACTAGGGAGCATCAAGAAAATAATGCGAGCGACAACCTTAGCATTTCCCACATGAGAGCAACATAGGTAAAGCATCGTGAAGGAGGTATGTTGAAATGGATCGGCTTCGGGATTGATATCGATGTTCACAGTATCTATCGATAACTGCAGGGTATCCAACTGGGGGCATAGACGGAGTGCTTCGAATAATCCGCGGAATGTAACGGCAGGTTGTCGAGGAAGATGCGAGTCTCTTAACTCCAGACAGCGGATGTGCGGCCAACTTGACATAGCTTCCAAAAGAAGGTCGTTGTCAAGGCAGACAGAACTGCTAATAGAGACACGGAGGGTTTGTAGCTGCCTGAAACAAAATAAGTGTCTGATTGCTGTGAAAGTGTCAACCGAGTGCTCTTGAATGGCTGGAAGGCGGGAGAAAATGGCAATGTATTCGAGGGTTTGGCATGCCTTGCACTGCGACAGTGCACAAAAAAGCTGCTCGACCTGTGCCCAAGGCGGCGCTCTGGATCGCAACATGAACAAGAACCTTCTCAGCGAGGGGAATTCGGAGTGTTGTATGAGTGTGATAACGTGTGCCGCCATGTCTGCCCCGAATTCAAGTGTCGTGACGTTGAGGAAAGGTGCAAACTTGAGATTATCCTGGTCTAATTGGCATCTCAGCCCTCGAATCTTCACTGATAGAAGAGTATGCAAATTGGAGAGGTGTTGCCATGCTGCAGAGGTGAGTGGTGCACAATGCAGTTTGACGAGTTTCTTGCATGAACGGACAGCATCAGACAGCAGGGCATGGGTTGCGGGTGCTGTGGGTGCCGAGCGGGGTTCTTCTGGGCAAATAATGGATAGTTCCTCCAAAGCAGCACAACGAGTCCCGATTGATCTCAACCCCGGATGAAGGGTCGATAGAAAACAATGTCGAAGAGTAGGGGACAAGAAGAGGTGCAAGCCTTCGGCATTTGTACGCATCCAGGATAGCGATAACAGCCTCGGGAACACGCAGGTCTCGATGAGGAGGTTTGTGAGAAGGTGAACATCTTCATCCTTTGACTCTATGCGCAATGTGCGCACACGGGCGGCGTGAGGCAAAAATTGAGGTGCCTCGTGCGCGGCTAATGGTTTGACACGTCGAGAACGGAAGTGTTGCACCTAGTAGATGCTTGGTGAGCGAATGAACCAAGAAAAACAGATAAGGACGTTGAGCCTGCGTGACTAGCACTGACTTACCGCGGCTATATATCCTTGGATATAGCCTCGTTACACAACCTAGCAATCGTATGATACCCGGGCCACCCATGTCAGCCCATAGCAAATCCATTGCAGGATCGTAGAAGGTTTTGCATGTCCTGGAAACGGCTGCAAGGGTCCCGGATGAATAATATGGATTCAAATGGGCAAATATGTTCTGGAGGACTTCCAAAATAAATAGAATCCGATGCATCTGGCTCGTACTTACTACTACCCGCAGGTTGACTTTGGTTTAAGTACGCGGTAGTCACGTGAGATAATTTCGGGGAGTCAGTAATGCAGTCAGTCAACCAATCCGTTTGTCCGCAAAACCTGAAGCTCGCCTGAGGGTCTATACCAGTTTAGTCTCCTCTAGCCAGGAAGATAGTCGTTCCTTCTATGTAGTAATATCAGTTTAACTTTTGACGACCAGCTGAGTGAGTGTTGAAACACCGGCAAGTGCCGATACTTCTTCGGCGCGTACTTGAAATCCATCCGCGACCTGGAAAACTTGTTGAAACATGATCCAAACTGGCCTTATTCAGAGCGCGCACAATGATCTTGTGACCGATGTAGCTTATGATTTCTACGGACTTCGATTGGCTACGTGCAGTCTTGACCAGAGGTACGTGCACCTCTTCCATCCAAGAGGTATCTTATGCTAGTTTCAAAGAATCAAAGTTTGGCAACTTGACGAGAGTAATGGGAATTGGAACGTTGAAGACGACTGGAAGGCGAGCACCCCATAAGACGTTTATTTGTACTTATCAACCAGTTCATCCTAGGCTCACGACGCTACCGTCTCCAAACTAAGCTGGGCTCATCCAGAATTCGGCACTGTACTCGCATCTGCTTCTTTCGACCGTACTGTCAAAATTTGGGAGCAAACCACCTTCGCGTCGACATCCGATCCACAACCGAATGGTGCTGGTGCCAGCTCCTCTCAAGCTACTTCTGGTGGCTCCTCAAGGTGGGTAGAGAGAGCTGTATTAGTCGATTCACGAGGCACTGTCCGTGCAGTCGAATTTTCCCCTCATCATTTTGGGTTGAAGTTGGTATGTCAGTCGTTCGTCACAGATAGGGATTTATTACAGCTTCTGCAAGGCGACTGTCTCCTCCGATAATCACATTCGGATCTACGAGTGCTTGGAACAATCGTCACTAGCCACATGGCAACTTTCAGAAGAAGTCGATGTCTCAACGCTCCCATCTATATCACTGTCCTCGTCGTACTCCGTGGCATTCGCGACTCCAACGCAAACGAGTGCTACCCTTGAGGGTGCATCCGCAACCCTGGTCGCTCAAGCCCTGCAACAATCGCAAAACCCCCCAACTCAAGCACGACCTGGAATGGGAAACCGAGAAGCAGATGGGGGGTGGTGCATATCATGGTGTAAAGATAGATATTGGGGCGAAATTATCGCGGCTGGCTGTGGGATTTCTGGCGTCATCAAAGTATTGCTACAATGTCTCTTTTCGTGGAGTTGCTCACTTGGGGACTCACAGATTATACAACTGTCACCTTCTCGTCGACCAGTGACTCTCCTCACTTTGGACCCGTCCCCTTCGCCGGCAGGGTTGCCCACTGAGGGTGGAACCTTACCTGCAGGCGACGGAGATGCTCCAACACCATTTGCGATTACGTCTGTTGCATGGGCGCCCTCATGCGGGCGATCGTATCACCTTATAGCTACTGGAGGTCGTGATGGACATGTTAGGATATGGCGAGTGAAGCCTGCAGAAGAAGAGAGCGATGTCGAAGGAGAAAGTGGCGATCCTAAATGGTCGGCGACCGTGGTGGCAGATTTCGATCATCACAAGTATGTGTGATATGCATTCGCCTAATACTTTGTTTCTGATTGGATGACTGCAGGTCGGCGGTTGGTCGTGTTGAGTGGAACATCACTGGGTTCGTTTCTCGTCTCCAGCTTTTTTTTGGCTGCAATAACTAACACGGATTTATTCAGAACCGTCTTGTCTTCCGCTGGGAATGACGGTCGTGTGCGACTGTGGAAAGCAACCGTCGGTAATGTCTGGAGACCTGCTGGGAGTATTGGGGTCGAGCAATCAGAAGATACTCAAGAAGCTGATGTCAACATGGACGAAAATGCAGTTGCTGAATAGGTCATTATGTAGTGCTCTGCGGGTTGTCGATGCTAGCTTCTACATAGTAGTTCGTATTCCACGAAACGATATCTTTTCCGGTGAACGACCAGGTGACCTCTACACGGCAAGCCGCGCGGACCGAGTTGAAGCATTGCGTTGTCACTTCTCACTGCCTAAATTGCGATATTTCTCATGCACTTATCTTGAGGTTCAAGTAGTAAGTAGTGCAGCCAGCGATCGACTAGAATGTCTTCATCAGGGTCAATCGCAACTCTTTCCGCGCCTACCCAGCGACTGATGTCTGTTGTATCTCATCTAAACAGTCGACGATTCAAAGTTGTTGTATGTCGCAACATCGGACCCGATGCTATGGCCCTTCTTGAGGCAAGAGCAGAGTTAGACGTGAGTTGGCAGCTTGGCATCCCACTAGTTAGTAAAGGTGAGACTGACTAGAAGTCGTAGGTGGTTGTTTGGCCAGAAGATCGTGCATGTGAACGGTCATGGCTGATGGAGAATGTAGTTGGTGCGACTGGATTGATTGTGATGTTCCCGGCTAAAGTGCGGTCACTGTGAAGTCGGATCGCAATTTCGCTGATGTCACTTGCTCTTGCTTAGGTCGATACGGAACTTCTAGACAAGGGTACGCATGCAACATATACCTCTACCTAAGTGCTGACATGACGGGCATCCTTCTGACAGCTGGACCTTCTTTGAAGGTGGTCTCCACTGTGTCGGTTGGATATGGCACGTCCTGTCTCGATCGCCTACTATGTGTCCCGTTTGCTTAAATAACTCTTAACCCGCAGAACACATTGACCTCAAAGCAGCAGCACAGCGTAACCTTAAAGTGGGATATACCCCTGATGTCCTGACAGATGCAGGTAGGCTATGGTATTAAACACCGTCGGACCGTCCGCTACACTTAACTTCGTGTCATGTAGTTGCTGATCTATCGGTCATGCTCGCTCTCATGGCCGGCCGAAATGGAGGCGTCGGTGTCGATCTTGTACAAAAAGGCCAGGTTAGTCATTCGAATTCTCGGGGTAGTCTCGCACCGAAATATTTATGTTAGTGGCCCAATTTTTCTTGGTCTCCTTTTGGTCTCTGTGGGCCGCAACTCAGTACCACAGCTGCGTCGCAGACAAGGAAAATAGGTTTTCTGGGCTTTGGGCGTATTGCACAGGCAACGCTAACTCGCTTAGTGCCGTTCGGGATCACGCACTGCTTGTATTCTTCCAACCCATCCTCGCCTCCGAACTACGCCCGTGATGCCGCGCTCGCAAAACGACACAATCTTCGAGCTGTCGCAAAGGTGGACATCGATGAACTTGCGCGGGAGAGCGATGTTCTCTTTGTGCTTGCCCCTGGAGGAAGCGGAACGTATCACGTTGTGAATGAGGCGCTGCTGAAGAAAATGAAAAGGACCAGCATCCTGGTGAATGCGAGTCGCGGGACGTTGGTTGATTCAGATGCCCTGGCGAAGGCTCTGAAAGAAGGATGGATATGGGGTGCTGGACTGGATGTTGTTGAAGGAGAACCGAATGTCACGATTGATCATCCTCTTGTTAAAGAGCCGAGGTTAGTGCCAATTTTACCTGATTTTATTGTCTCAACCACGATGTTTGCTACGCAGATGCGTGATTTTGCCTCACATCGCAAGTGCTACACTGGAAACTCGGGGAGATATGACGACTCGTGCGGTACAGAATGTCATTGCGGCGATCCTGGGAGGGGAGATGCCTTCTCAGGTCGATCTATCTACTGTATTGTAATAGCTCGATCTCTCGATGATAAGATAGTGGCAGTGCATATGATTTGGATCTATTTGTTAGATCGGTTCCCTCAAAATTTAGATGCGTCCTCGACGGCAAATCTTTTGTGAGCTCTTCATCTGCTTGCCACCTGCCCAATTGCTGCAGCCATGACGAAATACATCCTTGTTTCAGGAGGTGTCGTTAGCGGGATCGGGAAGGGTGTTATCGGTGCGACACAGCGATTTTAACGCTGTACCCGATTATTTATTATCATGTCCAGCCTCCTCGACGGGCCTGCTCTTGAAGACTGCAGGTCTCAAGGTCACAGCCATCAAGATAGATCCTTACATGAATATAGATGCTGGTACTATGAGACCCACGGAACACGGTGAGATCTGAGCGCGGTGCTTCCCTCCGCAAACTTCTGAGTTTCGCGTCATCAGGCGAGGTCTATGTTCTGAACGATGGGGGTGAGGTTGATCTAGATCTGGGCAACTACGAAAGATATCTGGACGTTACGCTATCCAAAGACAATAACATTACTACAGGTAAAATCTATCGCGAAGTTATCGAGAAGGAGGTTGGTTACTTCTTTATTATTTTGCTTTTGGCGCGATGTAGATTTATTATTGGTGAATAGCGGAGGGGGGAGTACCTTGGAAAAACGGTGCAAGTACGTCTGCGACAATTGTCGCGTATCTCATTGCTCTTACTCTTTGCGGCTAGATCGTGCCACACGTAACGAATGCTATTCAGGATTGGATACAGCGCGTTTCAAAAGTGCCAGTAGATGAATCAGGAGAGGAGCCTGATATCTGTATCGTAGAGGTGAGGATTAACATGCGATGTTTTTCATGATATTGATTCTTCTTAGCTTGGTGGTACTGTCGGAGACATCGAATCTGCACCATTTGTAGAGGCAATGCGCCAGTTTCAGTTTCGCGTCGGACACGATAACTTTGCGTTGATTCATGTCTCGCTCGTTCCTGATATGCATGGCGAGCAGAAAACAAAGCCAACACAGACTACTGTTCATGCTCTGCGTGGACTTGGATTGCTACCTGACCTAGTGAGTGAAGTACTGTTATCAAACGGCGCACCTGACGTTGCTTGGAGATTGCATGTCGATTGTTGGGCCATACACCCCTTGAACGCGCAACTAAGGACAAAATCTCGATGTTCTGCCACGTCGCGTCGGAACAGGTGATAGGCGTTCATGATGTCTCGTCTGTTTATCACGTCCCCTTGCTATTGCAATCACAAGGGATCATCGATTATCTCCGCAAGCGACTCAATCTCGCCAGTTTAAACATCACAGAGGGGTGGATTTCGAAAGGACTTTCCTTGGAAGCTAGATGGAAAGGCATGACAAAAGGGTATTGTCGGATGTTATCAGCCCTCCATCCTTTCTCATTGTGCATACTTCCAGGCAGGAGCGCCTCTTTGATGAGGTCAAAATCGTGCTTGTTGGGAAGTATACAGACCTGAAAGACTCGTATATGTCTGTAATAAAAGCGCTCGAACATTCCGCGTTCCGCATTCGCAGAAAACTCACCATTCAGGTTGGATTGATTTCTCCAGAACAAAAGACTCTACTGACATTCCGTAGTGGGTCGAGTCATCGGACCTGGAGCCTTCGACACAGGAGTCTGATCCTGCCAAGTATCATGATGCATGGCGAGCAGTCGTCGGTGCTGGGTGAGTGGTGACGGTATCTGTGATTGGGAGATCGCTTGTACTCAGATCAGAACAGTGGTATTCTGGTTCCTGGTGGTTTCGGGCAACGCGGTACGGAGGGTATGATTCTGGCCATCAAATGGGCGCGAGAGCAGAAAATACCTTTCCTTGGTATCTGCCTGGGCTTCCAGATGGCTGTGGTTGAATGGGCACGTAGCGTGCTCGGAATACCAGGTTCGCCTTACTCCTCTTTGGCCAGTAGTCCTCTTATCTTCCATAGATGCTCAATCAACCGAGTTCGTTCCCGATACACAAAACCCTTTTGTCATTTTCATGCCTGAGATCTCGCGCACTCATATGGGCGGAACGATGCGCCTTGGTCTTCGGCCCACTGTATTTGAGAATGGTTCTGAAACTTGGTCCAAGGCTCGCAAGTTGTATGGTGGCGGTGAAAAAATGTGGGAGAGGCATCGACACCGCTATGAGGTCAATCCGGAGCAAGTGCAGCGTTTACGAGAGAGCGGTCTTCCGTTTGTTGGCAAGGACGAAAAAGGAGAGAGGATGCAGATCCTTGAGCTCAAAGGTATTGTCAATGTGCCATCGATTTGAAACTGTCTCGAATTACCTTCCTAGATCACCCGTTTTTCATGGGCTTACAGGCCCATCCCGAACTGTGCTCGAGGCCACTCAATCCTTCACCGCCATTTTTAGGCTTCATTGCAGCGTCTTGTGGACAATCTGATCTCGAGGAACAACTCGAGGAGCAACTGAAATCGTTCCACCCACCTCACCCCGAACATTCCATGGTTAGCGAAGAAGAGCTGAGGCAAAATACGCAGGAACATCCGATTGCAAATGGCGTCGGAACTATGACTCCACCAGCTGACTGAAATACTGACATTTATACCACACATACTGTAGTGAAGTGAAATCAACGCCGTTGGCGGATGTCTATGCATGATATTATTGAAACTGAACAACTACGCTAACGAGGTAACATTGAGTGGAAGCATTGTATGCGCTCTATATTAATAAAATAATGACCTAATATGCCCGATCCTTCACGCGACTGCTGAGCCCGCGAGGAACATAGTCACCGCGAGGGGCCTCACGCGCCCACTCTCGCTGAGGCCTGGGTTTCGGCTTCCCGTAGCGTGCACCACGGTACTCGTCGATGTCGCCGGAAGGGTCATTGCTATCAAACCGCTCATCTTGGCGGAAATTTCCTCTGGGGTTCTCAGAAAATCGTTTGTTCTGCTTGCCCCTCCCTTCCCAAGAATTTGTAGGTCTCACAGAAGGCCTAGGTTCCCGGAACGTTTTGCCGAAGTGTTTTGTGCGCCCGTCGTTGAGGCCCATCCTTTGCAGGAACCCATCGCTCACATACGGTGGTGTAGGTAAGCCACATGCATCTGTTGCCCAACTTTTACATCCAGCCAGGATATTGCCCTTCTGAACTCGCAGCTCAGGGGACTTGGGAATATAATAACCAAGTAAGGAAGCGAAAGTCTCCTTCACGGCTTCTTCGTCGACATGTTCCAGCAGCGCCGTGATCTTGTCGTCAATTCCTTCTGAAGAAAGACGCGGCGAAAGTGGAGCGTCGTACATCTTGGGTCCGCCTCGGACTGGCCGACCCTTGGCGTCATGCACCTTAAGGGGTACATTGCTGAATGCAGCACTTGGATCAGCGTCGTACTGGGCTGCAAGGTCCTGGACTTGACGGGCGAGCTCATCTGAAGTGATTGGCTTCAATGGAACTTCGTTGAGCTGCCAGCTCAAAAAGCCAATTTCCCAAGGTAAGAGAACCAGGTCCCCCCGTCCTGTTGTAGAGCCCCCGCGACCAGTTCGTCCGACACGATGAATGTACTGTTCCGTGGCAGCGGGGATACCGACTTGAATGACCCGTGTCACACCTGGATAGTCCACGCCACGTGCGGACACATCAGAGCTGACTAGGATCGACGCCCCAGACTTGTCAGAGCGGAAGGCGTCGGAGGCAGCTGCTCGTGAATCCTGGGTGCGCTTAGAGTGAATCTCGTACACCTTGGTGTTCGCTCCAGCGGGTAATACCGTTCTTGCGAGCTCGCGAGTGAATGTTGTAAAAAGCTGAGTCATCCGTGTAGTGGGGAGGAACAACAACACCTTGCTCTTGCCTGGGTTTGTGAGCTGGTCATGTGCGAGGAGGCGAAGGAGGTGAGGGATCTGTTGGGATGCGGATGAGAGGACAGTGTGATATTGCGGGACATGTGCATGGACTGGCGAGTCAGTTTCGGGGACTACGTCGATGAATTTATATTCCTGAGGAAGAACTGCCTTTGCGATCTGGCGGACGGTCCGAGAAAGTGTTGCTGAGAAGAGGAACGTCTGTCTCTCAGATGGAGGCGGCAAGTAACTCATGATAGCATCTATGTCATCCCGGAAGCCCATGTCAAGCAGAGTATCCGCTTCATCAAATATAACCTAGCAAGAATTTATGAACAAAGGAATACTGTGGAACACACGGGATAACGTACCATTTTGCATTTCCCGACACCTTTTGCTACCTCAGGCTCCGACTGCAGCAAATCACGAAGCCGCCCGGGGGTAGCTACGACGATATCCCTCCGCCCCTTCATGAAGTCGCGCATCTGAATTCGCTTGCTTCCACCGCCATAGAAAAGTCTGACTTCGAAATCCTTGTGATGGTGCGTCAACTCAACAGCAGTGTTGGCAATCTGCGTGGCGAGCTCTCGGGTGGGACTGATAATGAGGGCACCGACATGCTCCCTAGTAAACTGTCTTCTGGCACGCCCCTCCATATGTTTGTCTGAAGCCAAGCCTGCATCGCGAACTGCTTGTTTACCCCAAGCCTCGATGGCATTCATGCGAGCCTCAATGGCAGGTATTAGGAAACCAAAGGTCTTGCCAGTACCAGTCTTGGCCTTAACTAAAAGATCTCTGGGGCGTTTTGGGGATTCACTGGGGTCAAGAGGTTGAGCAAGCTCTGGAAGGAGCTTTGCAACTTCAGCTTGCACGGGTGTCATCGTCTTGAACCGGTAGGGCTTGTCGATGAGAGCACGGAGTGTCGGGTAAGATATTTTCCCCTTGATTGACTCCCATGTTGGCTCTTCGGTAGCAAGGTTTCCTGCTTTGATACTTGTGGATGCAGATGGAGGGACGTCTGCAATAATGTCTTGCTGAGTGACGGAAGGAGAAGGGGTGGATGCTGGGGCTGTTGCAGTGGATTCCTTGCGTGATTGAACACGAGGAATGTAAATGCCTGAAAAGTAAAAGTTGTTAGAACTGCACTTTGTTAGAAGTTTGTCCGATTTCACCTGCGCGTTTCCCGCTCAACAGGATTTCATGACTTTGCCTACAAGCGGGTAGTGAACGAAAGCAGACCGCCGTCGCTCTTGAGAGCAGACTAGACGTCATGTATGAGCTCCAGAAACTCAAAAATGAGGTGGACCAGACCGATTTACTGTCGTAGGTCGAAGGAAGTTTTTAAGAACACCCCGCATAAGTTTTGATTCTCTTTTTAGGAAGTCAAAGGCTTTAGGTTTCAACAAGTACAAACAACCGCTAACTTACCCTCGCCTCGCCCACGACTCCGAGTCATATTGATAACCCAATCAATCATCGCTGCATCTTGCAGCTATTATCCACTTTTGTAGATATACGTCTCTCTTTCCGATGCCGAAGGCACAAAAGTCCTCTGCAACTTCAGGGACACGGAAGAAGAATGCTCGCAAGGCAGCTTCAACTGTACCCCCTCCGGAAACCCCTGTCATTCCGAAGCAGAAGAAACAGAAAGGACAGAAGAAAGAGCCAAGGAAGAAGGTTTATATTCCTCCCACAAAGCCTGCCCCACCACAGCCAGATCCATTGGACACCCTCGGCCTTGCACATCAGCTATCACCGGAACTGGTCATCATTCTTCGATCCCTGGGAAAGAAAGATCCTGTCACCAAGGGGAGGGCTCTAGAAGAACTTCAATCAAAATGGATCGATGAAAGCTCGAAGAAGGGGGATGAGAGCGTGGAATGCGATGCACTTGTCACGATGCTCCCAGTCTGGGTGCGTCGTTTGACAGCCTCGATCCATGTCTTAATGTTAACTGTATTTAGTTTCATAGGGTTCCTGTATTCTTCACACATCCCGTCCGCCGGATCCGCCTCTTGGCTGCTGCACTCCATTTCTCGTACCTACGCATACCTGCTGTGTGGGATGCCGCCACCTTCTTTCTGAGAGAGACTGCGACGTCTGAGCAAATTGAGACCCTTATGGGCACATGGTGCATGCTCGCTCACGATATCGATCGTCAGGTATCCCTACAGGGACAGAAGTCCTGGTCTAGTGTTACGACTTCTTTAGGTGCAGGCGGAGAACTACTGGTAAACTCTGAAATGCTGGCCTCGATCATGGAGTTTCTTCAAAGGACTGTTTTGGATCCTCCGGGAGTGTATATTAACCTTAATCCTGTTGCCCCAGTCGCAGCACCCATTCCAGGCATTAAGAAGCCCAGCGGGAGATTTGTTCCGGCGTCCTCTAGGGAAGAACCAGAATCTAACAAGGCAGACGAAGAAAGCGATCTTGACAGGAATGCTCGTCTTCGTTTCAGTGCACTAAATGCTTTTCGTTGGCTCCTTGGTAAGCTAGAACAAGATAATGTTTTCGATTCTTCTCAGACTTCTATAGATGTTCGCCTCGCCTCGGATATGACGTCTCTAGATGATCTATCTGGCATCCTATCCAACCCGTTGTTCTGGACATCGTTGTATTGTGGTACGAACGCACCTTGGATTCCCGACCCTGAAATTCAAAGTCTTGGACACGGACAACCTCAAGTACGCCAAGCCACATGGGCATTGTTATCTGTATTGCTACAACGTTGCAAAGGTAGTCTGAGAAGAATATTTTTCTTCCTG
>PVYJ01000314.1:0-12077 GCA_002995095.1 Rhizopogon sp. AM-2018a | reverse complement strand
ACAGTTAGAATCTGTTTCATGCATTAAAATGACACTATCAGCTGACTTCGGGCACTTCAAGATTGCGGGATGTGACCAGAAGTTCTTCACCAGCTTGACGGTGTCCTTCATCGTCAGTAACACGAATGAAGCAATACGGACTGTCTCACCTTAAGCCATGACTAAATCGGCTCGGACATCAGACGCTCGATATAGCTTTTCTCCAACCGAAGCTCACCTCCTCCGACACGTCACGTGGTGTCATGTAACTCCCCGCCATTATCCACAAGAGGTTATTTTTTCTCTTCTGCAAGTTCCGCTCGCGCATGCAATGGTGTAGTATGTTTGATGTTTGAACTTTGAGAACAGTGATAAATGTGCAAGATAGCTATTGGTACATCACGTTATGTGAATTTCAGTGATGCCATGACGTGGATCATGGGTCACAGGAGGGATCTTGAATCCACGGAATCGACACTCTTAAGGCTTCGCAAGGGTCCACTACGAGCTGTTAGGGACCGTGTTATTGTCGAAAAAAATTATTTGCTTCCGAAAGTTTATGCGGACATCAAAAACACTTACGCCGAAGGGGAGTCGAACCCCTGCCGCTTGCTTGGAAGGCAAGCATGATAACCGCTTCACCATCGGCGTATATGTACTGAACTTTTGACCGCCTTAAGGACTTCTCCCTACTGTAGCGTAGGCAGATTGTGACAGTCGTACCTTCTTAGCCAAGACCATCATGTCCGGGTTAACGTACTGCGGTTAGTGCTTGCGGGGACACGAATACGCGAGAGACTGATCAAGAACGCAGCCAGAGCACATGTGCAGAGGACGTTCGAACATCTTACGAATGTCCTTCCACCACAGTTGAAGGAGAAGGTAGCACGATAATCTAACGTTCCGTGGACACTTAGAATTGATTAACGCGAGTAGCCTCAAGTCCTTCTTATTGCAGGAGGAACGACTCCCTTTCGCAACGACACAGATCGCGAGCTGCCATTTCGCCAAGAGTCTAATTTCTACTACCTCTCAGGATGTTCAGTCCCTGGATCTTTCCTTCTCGCTCTGTATCAACCTGAACAGACGAATGCTTCAACAAGATTGGGCGTCAACCTGCTCATCCCCGAAATAGACGCCGCGGACCTCATGTGGAGTGTCCCTCCACCTACAATAGAGAAAGCCAAGCAGATTTTTGATGTAACCAACATCCAATATAGTTCAGAGCTGCAAAGTGCTATCGATTCACTCCTTCAGTCACATCCCGAAGCTATCTTCCATACCTTGCCGCGGAACTCGCCTCTCTTCCCCGTTTTACCCGAAGAGTACTTGACAACTATCGTCGCATCAGAGACCCACACTATAACGGATGCATACTTACTCTCTTCTCTCCACACAGTACGATTGATTAAGGATGAAATCGAGATAACAATGCTCCGACGAGCGAATGATATCAGTTCCAGGGCGCACGAGACCGTCATGCGTGTCTTGGGAAAGGCGGTACATGGTAAGATTCTCCAGGAAAAAGGAGCAGGCATCGATCGTCCTCTTCTTCCCGGAGAGTGGTTGATTGAGAAAGAAGCAGAGGCGGAGGCGATCTTTATTGCATCATGTCGGCGTGAAGGGTACGAACCTAGTACTTGCTGACATCCCATAACTCACCAATGACACCAGAGCCGTTCATCAGGCTTACCTCCCTATAGTCGCTGCATCCAAGAGAGCTGCTACATTACATTACTGTTGCAACGATCGAGAGTTTACATGGGGACCTGTGAAGCCGCACGATCACCTGAATCAAGGTGTATTTGCACAGGCCTCAGCACCCGAAAGAAAGTTAGAGCCTCAGGTACTCCTCATTGACGCAGGATGTGAATGGGACTGCTACTCTGCGGACAGTGAGTGGGGCAGCAGCAACTCAATGCAACAGGTCTGACTTTCCTTTATCAAGTCACTCGGACGATGCCTGTCGGAAACGGCGGAAAGTTTTCTGAGAACAGCAAGCAGATATACTCTCTTGTGTTGGAGATGCAGCAGGTAGGCAACGTACGCGACCGTTATACCGTCATGTAACCCTTCTGCATAGAAATCGATGAAAACCCTCAGACCTGGTGTTCACTGGGACGCTATTCAGCTACTCTGCCATGAGATTCTTGTAGAAGGGTTCCTCAAACTCGGGCTCTTCAAAGGCTCGAAAGACGAGATTCTGCGTTCGGGGATTAGCTCAGCCTTTTTCCCTCACGGAGTCGGGCATTCGCTCGGGATGGACGTGCACGATGTCCCGAGTACAAGTAAGCCAGCAGTCAACACGACCATTCCACAGGATATCGTCGGACACCCCAGTTTTTACACGTACCTGCGACTCCGGTTGCCGCTCGCAGAAGGCATGGTTGTGGTATGTTTGACCCTTGACTTTGATTAGTCACCTGCTTAAAGCGCCTTGATAGACCGTTGAACCGGGAATCTACTTCCATGAACACCTACTCAAGTCCGTAGAGGAGTCCGAATATGTGAATTACGATGTGTTGAATAAGTACCGCGAAGTGGGTGGCGTGCGCATTGAAGACGACGTGTTGATCACTTCAGATGGGCACGAGAACCTAACCAAGGTTCGGAGTGATGTCGAGTGGCTTGAGTTAGTGTGTTCTGGGGAAATTTAAATGCTTGGAAGGTATTTCAAGTACCAATATGTATAAGTATTAAGTATGAACCAAATGGCAATGCAGACATAATGTGCTGGAAATCAGGGCCGATATGTTCGCAAATCTAGAAAGACAGTCATCCTTACGGAGTTAACGAAAATGCGGCGAGCTTGAGACGAGAACACGATGGACTGAACGAGGTCTTGATCAATTGCATGATCAAGTATCACATCCGAATACATTATATATCATCCTCGGGACCGTCTTCAATCATCCTTGCATAGTCTTCGTAACTTGCAAATGTCGGCAAGCTTCTCAACTTCTTCCGCTTTTCGCGTTTGGATTCGGTCTCCAGTTTCCGCTTCTTGGTGCTACCGAAGCCATTCCACGATTCTTCGCCGTCGCCTTGTTCATCAGCGGATCCGTCATACTCGATAAGACCATGAGGGACCTCATCCAAGCCAATGAGGTCCTCGTTATCAGAACCCTCGACCATGGAGAAATCATCGCCAGAACCTGCATCTTCTTGATCGACGTCGGCTTCTTCATCGTCGGTGCCATCAGAATCATCAAGACCCGAAGGTTCGCTGTCGCTGTCCACCATGAGGTCTTCATCTCCTGCCACACGGGGCATGCTGGCCTGCATCGCCTTTGTGCAAGGTAAGTTAAGTCAGGAATGCAGGGGCGATGATGAAAAGTCGAGTACCTTCCATATATCCGCCTCTTCAGCATCGCTGTCTTCGTCGTCTTCGTCATTGCGTTCCGCATCATTTATGTCTGTGTCTGGAGCTTCTTCTTCTGACTCGCCCGTCGAAGCATCTGATCCAGAAACATTCGATTCCTCAGCATCACTATCCCCTTTGCTGGTATGGGCAGCTTTGCTCTTGTCTTTTTCGCGTTTCCTCGAAAAGTATTGATGGAAGAAGACCTAAAGTCACATTAGCGCGGTCTCAGCGACGGAATAAGCAGTCGTCACCTCGTCGACAGGGATGTCCTTCAACTGCCTGTTCAAGAATTTCTCGTCATTCGGTAGAGCACCGCCGGATGAATCTCCTTTTAATAACTTGACGCCAATCCGGTCGTTTGCGCTGGCTGCTGGCTGCATGGCACTGGAGCCTTTTGTTTGCTGTTTCTTGGGGTTTTTATACACGAACCGATCTAGGAAATGGGAAAGGGTATTCAACGACAGATCTGCACTGGACGTGATAGGTTGGGAAGAGAGGAGCTGTTGTGCATGTAAAGAGATAGCCGGGTGATAATGGTGTATGAGGGGAATCTGAAGGAAATGTAAGAAGACTTGCAGGGGTCAAAAAGTAATCGGCAGGGGCTATTACCAATTCGAACATGGGAGAAGCTGATGGGTGCGCAAACTGTGGGTCTCGCTTTCGTGGGTCGTAATGCTCTTCGAAAGCGGGATGAGATCCGTTGAACAGGTCTCGCAAGCCTGGAACTGTACTAAACAACTGCGAACCATCTTAGTTAGATAATTAAAAACGATATGTTGGAGCCTTACTTCTCCTAGGAGATATAACCCTCCTACAATGAACTCCGTCCCACCAGCGCCACCACTGGCAAGTACTTGTACGAACCGGCGGACGAAACTCTTCACGCGTTCGGGACTGTCGTCGACCTTCAGGGACTTGAAGAGCAGGTTCAAGTACATGGTTTGTTTTGAGGACGAAGCAAGGCGACTATCGTGTAAAGACTGGTACAATGTTCGATAATAGCGGTCCACTATGCTCTTCGAAAGTGCAGACGATGAGGACTCGGGTGAGTGGGAGAGCGAGGATGATATTTGCTGAATGAGGAGCAGGGCTTGCAAAGAGGTGTTAAACGTTGAAGTATGAGTAATAAGGAAGAGAGTGTCTATGTGCTTGTTCAAGCTTGTTGGGGAGGACATCAGATCAGAATTTACTATGCTTGAGAAACCTACCTGGTGTCCGATGACCCCAGTTTTGCATAAGGTAATGCACGATTCACACCTGTCAATATCGCAGAAATCAATTTGGAAGATGCGTCTTCAACTTCCGTAAAGCCACCATCGCCAACGACCTCCTTGCTTGATTTCCGCTTTTTCTTCTTCCCTGCGGTGTCTCCGACATGATCTTCAGCGTTCTCTTGCTTGCCGAAAGACCGGTTCTCTCCTAATAGATCTTTGAACATCTGGAAATATACGTCGATGACCTGGACAGCAACATCTTTGTCCTCCGGACCGAACACAATCTGGTTGAGTGTTATTGTCGCATAATAACGCGCATGATCATTGCTTGTCCTCTTTGTAGCTCCGTCAGGCTTCGATTTTTGTTTCGGCTTTGGTTTGGGAGTGGTCATCTCATCGGTGAAGCGGATGTGTGTATTGGTGGCAGTTGGCGCGGTAGCAGGTGCCATGGTGCCTGGACGAAGAATGAGAGAAGTCATCTCGCGTACGACAACACCTTTCATAGACGGATGAGCTTGAAGAAGTTGAAGGAGGTGATAGGAAGCGCGAGAACATATAGACTTTTCTGAATCGCCCTAGGGATCAATATCAGCTAATTGCTGACACCTGAGACTTCTTTTTGCACACCAGTTTGTTAACCAGCAGGCGAAGTAAGTTATGCTCTTGTTCAGGTTTTTCGCGAAGGAGGGTGGAAGTCAAGGACAATGCTTGTGTGCGCACATATGCCAAGGGGTCCATTGAAAGGACCTGCGAGATGGATGAGCTCCTGCATTCACAACGCTTGGAATCTTACCTCTAGGGTTTGCAGGATCGAGAAAAAGTATTTCTTAAGCCAATCCTCGAAGTACCAAATGAGAATATGATCATCTTTGACGCCGCTGTGCGATAGAGACTGATCACGGAAGTACCTGAGCAAAATAAATAAGTCAGTATTAAAGAAACAGCGTGTCAATACGTACTTCAACTTCCGGTTCGGGGCACCACCTCCAACCCACCAATCGATTATACATCGTAAAGCTTTTAGACTTTCTTCCCTGCCACCTTTGCCTTTGCCGCGCTCGGCCATCCCCTTCAGTGCCTCCAACGCTTTCGTGTTGTGTAATGGGCTGCTTTGCACGAGGAGAGTAAGAGCACTGAGCCTGTCCGACAGGGTGCCGGACTGTAATATTTTCTGCAAGAACGCATAATCTGAGCTGGACGATGTAACTGTCGAGGATGACTTGGACTGGTACGTTTCGACGGCCTTTGCATGGAGAGATGCGCCATGTTCTATCAGGGAGGATAGTTTAGCGGGGGTGACGGGTGGGAGTGCGGTAGGTGACCCAGAAAGCGCGGGTATGTTTTGATACCACAGAGGAGATGCCTCGACCTGCAGTTTTTTTTTCGGGGCTTTGGAAGCCCCCGGATCGGTGCGAGCTTGTGCTGGCATGTTAGATTTACTCATACCATCGCTCGAAGACGCGCTTGCAAATATGTGACTTACTAAATGTGGTAATGTGAGATAATCGCTGGCGGAGTTTCAATAGCATCCATATATAAGACCTGCAAAATTTTGTTGTGAATTTCCATGTGTCCATTCAACCGCATGAAGCGTTTAGAAGGCTCGTTCTTCCCTTGATGGCGTTGTTACTTTCTGGTTGATGGAGCGAGGCGCTCTTCGAGGTGCTCACAAGATCGAGCATCGTT
The DNA here is from genome assembly GCA_002995095.1 of Rhizopogon sp. AM-2018a. NCBI lineage: Eukaryota > Fungi > Basidiomycota > Agaricomycetes > Boletales > Rhizopogonaceae > Rhizopogon > Rhizopogon sp. AM-2018a. Next base: position 5,834 of record PVYJ01000314.1, on the reverse strand, counting down.
AACCCGGCTCGCTCTCGCTATCTCTTCCGTAACTGAGTCTGTATAGATTCGTCCCAGATGAGGAGGGCTGATGTAGGGCTGATGGTGCGGCGTCATATTCCTGTATCTTCCGTACACACTTTCCTTCTGGAGAGTTGTCACTATGTGTCCTTGACGGTCGGATCAAACCATGACGCATACATCTCTTGTACATAATTTTGTATCCACTCCTCTTACGCCTTGCGCCTTGATCGATGACCTGTTATCCAATTACCAAACTTGTAAGCTCTAGCTTGAGATATTCTTGTTGCGTTTGGTAGGACATATTCCTTGTAAATTCGTGTGAATCACTAACGTATCATCGAAGAGAACTCAGGGAGATACGCCGCAATTCTGTAAAGGTCCGCCTTGATAAAATTAACTCGGATTACACCACACGTTTCCCCAACGATCTTGCGCTGTACCAGTACTCCCACCACCAAACACTCCCTGTGTACTGCTATCGATATAGCCAACGCCATAGCTTGACGCGGCATTGAACCGTGGATTCGGGCACTTGATGCCCAAGAAGTTCGGACACGCGCGATCAGCTGCATTGCATACTTCCAGACAAGGCAAGACCGTCTGGTACGAATACGAAACATTTGGCAGGTTAGGGTTGCGGGCGTTCGGGCCGCTTTGAGGTGTGGTCAATGCTGGCGTTGGAGATGATGGTGAGGAAGTACTCGATGGGGGCTCCGCGCATCGTGGGAAGGACACGCTGCAGAGCCAAGTGCGGTATGCTTCTTGGCAGCTCTCGCATGTTTGCAAGGGGGAGTAAAGGTCGCGTCCGCATGAGAATGTGAGAAGCATCGCAGTGAAGTTGGTCATGTACTGAAGAAGGGGGTCTGATATACTTTGCGGGAGAGTGGAGGAGTCGTAGAATGTTGCAGGGGATTGGGGGAAGGGAAGAGGGACAGCGTAGGATGTGGATGGGCAGTATGGAAGGGAGTGCACGAGGGGACAAGAGAATGATGCTAATAACGAGATGTAAGAGAATGGATGGTATAATAAAGGAGGTAACGCACGGGATTTTGTACTGAAATATATTGGCCCACTCAACTTTACCTGGTCCTGGACAACATACGCAGTGTAGTTCGTGCTCGGGGTCAAGCCACCAATAAGCCATTGAGACCTCCAACCTTCATTGCCGCGCAGCCAAAAATCGTTAGTTAGTACTGAGACCGAAGTGGAAGCAGATTGGATGGCACATGCTGTCTGGGGGCCAGATGTAAGACCAGAGGAAATGGGCGCAATGAAGAGAGAGAATGCAGGAGGCGAAGATGGGGGTGAAGGGGCGGAAAGGTTGGCAGGAGGGAGGGTATAGTTGGGATAAATGGAGGGTGAGGAGTCAACAGGTGAGAATGGATAGGAGTATATCAAAGCCTGCGTATTGGTAGTGTCTCCGACCAACGGGAGTGAGGGAAGTAGTTCGTGCACAAGAGCTGGTGGCAGAATGAGTATGGAATAGAGAGTACTTGGTCGGGGTACATACATCCGTTCGATACAGCAACTTGAAAAGAGGTCTGACCAATATTTTGTACGGTCAAGAAACCTCCTTGTGGTGCAGTGCCAGTCCAGTACCCAAATCCGCTCTGGAGGGGGATTTGAAAAACATCTGAGGAGCTGGTAGACTCGGTGACAGATGTGCTGTCACTGTTGTTGGTGACGAAAAATGTTGGAGATGTCGCTTCGGTAGAGCAAATTGCGACAGATACAAAGAGCTGCTGTGCCTCCGGAAGTGAAAAGGTTGCAGGATCAGACAAGGAGGGACCGGAGAAAGAATAAAGTGCATTGAGGGAAAGTGACTCCGGTGATTGGGCACTGAGAGCGAGGGTTGCGTATAGAAGACACCATAGTGCGCGGAGCCTCATCAGAGTAGGTAACTGGTCCAAGGTTTGTTTGTGATCATGATGTCACGGAGGCATGTCACAAACTATCTTCCAGAAAAACGAACTCAACTTTATTATATCGAGCAAGAAGTACCTAAGTCCTTATGAAAGAATTTGAATTCATTGGACGTGCGAGGGCGTAACTGCGGATGGAGTCATTTCTGTTTCTGTGAAATACCGCAGAAAGCGTGTAATCGGCTAGTTTCTAGAAGGATGTAATGTTGATGACTAATATCGGCGGGAGTGGTTTTGGTACATATAAGGGCCAAGTTGGCGCAGCGCCCGCCCAAGTAATATTCTTACACTTACTTGGATGGTACCGACCTTGCCTCGTTCTCCCCGTCCTTTATTCACTTCATTGCTCTCACAATATGTGCCCAGCATCACTCGCAAACTCTTTGCCTCTACGTCCGATGCCGCCACCATCACTACTCACACCTACCCGAAGCGCAATCTTGACACAACCCACATCTTATTCGCGTGTCTCATCCCCGTCCTCGTTCTCTTGTCAGGTGTATTTGCCGGTCTGACATTAGGTTACATGAGCTTGGATGAGACCCAGCTTAATGTCTTGAGTATGAGTGGTACCCCGTTAGTTACATCCTGCCCTCCTTATCTCCAGCTCGTCGCTAATCATCCATCTCACAGTCAACAGAAACGTTACGCTGAAAAGATCAAGCCAATCAGGAAAAACGGTCATCTACTGTTGGTCACACTACTTCTCGCCAACATGATCGTCAACGAGACACTTCCTGTGATCTCCGATCCTGTCCTCGGAGGAGGAGTGCAGAGTGTAGTCGTCAGTACCGTCCTCATTGTTATGTGAGTCCATTATCTCTTTGCCCACTTTATCAGATATATCAATATCAGCGATATGACGTCCACTGTCACGCACACTGGCAATTATTGACGTCAGCTCGCTTTTTGTCTCCCCACATTCTAACATATCTATTTATAATATATTCGCTAAAACTTGCGTACAGCTTCTCGGAGATTATTCCGCAGTCATTGTGTACCCGACACGGTCTTTACTTTGGCGCTCAGATGGCAGGCTTCACTCGAGTCCTAATCTATGTCCTTGTACGTTATTCCATACTTATTGAGCATCCAACTCAAATTATGGTAGGGTATCGTTGCATGGCCTGTTGCCAAACTCTTAGAGTTAGTACTGGGTCCCCATCATGGAATTATGTACCGCAGAGGAGGTAGCCGCCCAGAGTTTATTCACATCCACAAGTCCACTGACTTATTCTGTTCCATCTCAGAACTCAAAGAGCTCATCGCATTGCATTCGTCAATGTCCTCCCTTGGTGGTGACCTCAAGACTGATACCGTCACAATTATTGGCGCCACACTCGACCTACAAGAGAAAGTGGTAAAACAGGTCAGTTTCCACAACTAGCAACTCTAGTAACAGTGATTTATATGTCTCTTAGGCAATGACCCCCATCGAGAACGTTTTTATGTTATCGATTGACTCGAAACTCGATTACGCACTTATGAAGAAGATCTGCCTCACTGGACATAGTCGTGTCCCTGTTTATGAAGAGGTCGACATTCCCGTTGATTCATCAGGTCGCATAGAGAGGGTCAAGAAGATAATCGGTATTTTACTCGTCAAACACGTGAGTGTTTCCTCAGGCATTTCTTATCCTTTGTAATCTCGTCTTCTAGTGCCTCCTTCTCGATCCGAAAGATGCCGTCCCTTTGCGCAAGATACCACTGAACAAGGTCCCTTTCGTACCAAATAACGAGTCTCTCCTCGGCATTTTAGATAAATTTCAAGAGGGTCGTTCACACATGGCTATAGTCTCTCGTCTCAGCGTTGAGAAAGCCGCTTCAGTCAAGAAGGTTGTCAAGCGTTCCCTCACGCAACGTCTACGTGAGCGTGTTGGTATGGGCGACTCAAGTGATGAAGACGACGACAGTAAAGAGAGGGACGAAGTTAAGGACAAGACCAAGGACGAAGAAACGCAGCGAGTATCCTGGGCTGACCAATTGGACGCTGACGATCAATCCACATCTCGCGGAGAAGACAAAGATTCAGCTTTGCAAATACTCCAGCGGTCTCCCCGGTCTGGCCGGGGCCGAGGACGCCCTAGGCAACGCGGTGGAGTGAGGTCTGACATTGAAATGGGTATTATTGAAGAGAAAGATGTCCGGCAAGATAATGGCAATGACAAGAAACACCGTATACCTCGCTCGGCAACCGCGCTTGAGCAAAGCATGCCTGCTGACGCTGTTTTGACGAAGGAAGGTGCAGAAGACTTTTTACAGGCCATTGATCCGGCGATAATGCCGCTCGGCATTATTACTCTGGAAGACGTCCTCGAAGGTATGCACTTTGATAACTTTGATAGCTGGCGCAATCCTCATATATTCCGTGTAGAACTTATCGGTGAAGAAATTTATGACGAATTCGACCAGGAGGGTGCTGGTGGCATCATCTCGTCTTACGTCCCAATAGAACACCGCCCTCTTTCCATGCCTCACGGGGAATCTTTACCTGACCTACCCTCCACAGTCACACCGCTTAGTCTTACTGAGGCACCAAAGCATACTCACACCAGTCCCGTCCTGCGCCCTTTGTCGATAAAAGGATTTGGTTTCCTTCGTTCTCGCAGTGAGCCCCCGACACCTCGTGAGAAGGAACAAGATCCTATTGTGCAACCTGTCCCAATGACGTCAGCACTCTCTCCCATTGGCGATAATATTAATGAGCAAGGCACACCCGTGACGGTCCTTCAGACACTAGAAGCCATGGCAGCAACGGACGACATTATGCAGCCCCCGAAGACCACTTCTCTCGAGGATGCTCTCCCAACACTTAACCCCGGCTCGAGGAAGAAGACTCTCTCTAGTACTGGTATCGCTCCTTCTATTTCCCTTTCTGCTCCCGGCACACGTCCCTCATCGCCTGCGCCATCCTTAGAAGCCATCCTCTTAGACCGGAAACGCCGTCTCACTGCCGCGAAGGAGTTGGGTATAAGTACGCCTTCCATTTCTCTTCCGAATGATGTGCGCTCCCCAGCCATGTTACGTATCCCGACGGTCAGCACCAAAGTAGGAAAGTTCAAGAGCAGTCCTTTGACGGGTGGAGAGCGCAGCCGAGTTGTCATCGCAGAGCAGGTCAGGCAGGATATGATGACTGCGGACGAGGAACGAATGTTGGATGAGAAAAAGGAAGACGACGCCGTGCATGTCAAGAAAGAGGACGACAGCGGTTACTTATAACCTTGGCTTCTTGGGGTTGGAACCTCGCCACCAGTACATTTCTCATGATTCTTGCGTGAAACATGTGTAGGATATCTCTGTTACGGAAGTTCTACTAGATAATCATTTTTGTGTATACATGCTTTCTTGTCTTTCAATGTCAGCCTCGACTCGATAGCCTTTTCGCACTTGATAAGTATGATAAACAAAGCTTGGGATGAAGAATTGCCATGCCTCGGTCGACCGGTCACATAATTGATTTTCGTCTCGGTCACGCCTCAATGAAATTCTTCACTTCGTACATAGTACTTGGTAGTTTATTTGATTATGTAATTGAGGTAGAATTGGATGAGTATTGCAAAGTGGCCGAGTGACCCAAACGGTCGACCAGTGAGTACTAAGTAGTGAGTGGTATTAAGTGTGCAAAAACGATATCGCAAGAGCCATCACCTAAAGGTAGCAGGTGTATGCCTGATCACATCAGAGGCTCCTCTAGTTCCTCCGAGGATTCTCGCACTCCTCCACCAAGAAAGCGGTCCAAAAAACCCATTCCATCAAACACCGTGACCAACGAGGAGGTCGCAAAGTCAAGGTAAGCTTGATTCTATCTACCCTAACCAATTATAGATTATGAGGACTACCTGGCAGCTGCGCGTGCTGTTAGGCGTTGCATGGACTTATTTGCAAGGTTGAGAAGGTAATTAAGTTTGG
>PVYJ01000313.1:3066-69104 GCA_002995095.1 Rhizopogon sp. AM-2018a | reverse complement strand
AGTTCAAGCAAAATGCCACCTAAAAGTGGTTACCTGAAGTGTAAGAGTATTGAATATTTGCAGTCATATAATGGTTCGCGAAATCGGTTCGTCACGTATGTATCCCGCATGCCTAAGCCTGTTCCCAATGCAAGAACGCATCCCTATAGTTGTCAGCCTATGCAGTAGATAAAGACGTTATTTGAATATCAACAAATGAAATACATCCTTCATCCGCCATTCTATACACGTGCGGTATCATCTGGGCCCACCAGCCCCACAGGTGACCCATAGGCCTGGGAACAGTGAACGTCCATATCTCCGCGGGCACATTCTTCCAGCCAAACTCTGAATATAAGCTCGGACACAATGGTCTCCACTGGAGTGTGATACGAGGAACGGCCACCAAGACGGATTGAAGACTCTTGATATAATTCCATGGGAAGGTGCACTCTGAGATCTGGTGAACATCAGCAAAAGCTGGTTTTTTTGACAGAAAGGGTTCTGTCTGTGCAGTAGTACTGTCCAGCACTGTCCAGCACTGCAGGGAGTTGGAGAACTTCTATGAGTCTGGACAGCTCTACCCAGCTTTTGCTAATGCCTATGATTCGCTAACAAGCTCGGAATTCTCTAGATCAACTCCATCTACCACCAGTAGTATCCCGATCGAGACAGTGACTTCCAGTCCAGTTCATCTTTAGTTTCGTCATCTGTTGACCCGAACAGGTTTTGCACTGTTATCTAGGTCCTGCCTGGCATTCACTTTGCCGGTGCCGAAACTTGATCACTTGCCATGTCATATGCTTCTTCAACATGATATCGATACTTTAACGGACGCAAGTTGGATTCTAGTATCGGGCCGTCGTAGCACACGTCAACCTTCGCATCGTGAGTCATTTAATGTTCTTCTTGTGGTATGCTCATGGTGTATTCAATGGGCCAATCGACTCCTTTTCAAATGCCAGCTTGAGTTGCGGGAACATACTCTAGGAACTAATTTATGTTTAGTGACCGGCTTTGGACCGGCTTACTACATCAGATAGACTTTCGGAGTCTTACAAGTTGCGGTACCACGTTGATTGATTCGTTCCAGAAGATGATTTAGGTCACTTCTGGTTGTGTGCAGACAGGCGTAGAATTCTACCTTGACGGACCAACCAGGGAGAGTGGCGGAGATTAGCTTACCATGTTGATTGGATGGTCGGTTCAGGCAGGAACCGGTTTACCGGACAATAATTTCGTTCCCCGCTTTTTTGGGCGTTGGGGAAATGGTCAGGTAGTAACTGACAACTAAGTGATACGTCATAGCCCTTGCAAGGGACATGCACCCTACAACTTGAATGAGCGGGTCTCCTCGTTCAAATGTTCAAGTTGAGTGAAGATTCTGGATTTTCGTCGTCATCCCTTGTTAAAACAATATTATCATTCCAGCATTTTCTAACCAAATGCAATCTCTCCAGGTGAGATACCCGGGCCTTCCGAAAGCAATGATCCCACACATTTCAGTGTCTCAGAACTTTGTAGGATGCACAGCGCCAGTACAGCATCTGCGGGCTGTTATTTAATGGGATGAGTTCCTTTCCGAATAATACAGAACAGACCCTAACAAACCCGGTAAAGCATGTCGAGCGTCACAGCGACCGTTTTGAGGAGCACACTGCACCACGTCGAGACCGCCTGGCTTTTCACGAGATCCGACTTCAAGACGACAATCTTCCCAGTGGTATTCATTCCAGTAATAACAATTAGTGCCCGATGCTGAATGTTGCGTGGTAGATGGTATTTGCGGGTGTTTTATCTCCTTCCCACAACCCGCTCGCTTTATCTCGACCTTTGTGCTGGCTCTGGTTCCATCTCCTCCAACTCAACGTCTCCAACCAAACGTACTCTGCGCCTGAAGATGTCGTGAATAAACCATGGCGTCCTGTGCCCTCAGGGCGCATTAGTGTCAAGGGCTGTCGTGCCTTGCGCTGGGGATTAATGGTTTTCTGCCTGGGACTTTCATCCTTTTTCAGCTTCGACGTGATTATAACTAGTGCGCTCTTGAGCGCGCTTGCGGTCGTGTACGACGATTTTTGTCTCAGCCACAATCCTATTTCAAGGAACTTGTGCAACGTCGGAGGTTATGCGACTTTGGAACTCGGTACTACGTTGATTTTGTGTAGGTAATTCTCCCTTTGAGAGCAAGTAATACTGCGCTGACGAGATTGATAAATCAGCGGGGGAATCTTCGCTCAACGGAACAAGCATAAAAGCGCTTTCATGTAGTGCGCTTGTCATATTGATGACAATACATCTACAAGATTTCGCAGACGTCAACGGTGACCGCATGTTAGGACGACGAACCTTGCCAATTGTGGCGCCCCAGGGATCTCGTATCTATATACTTTGTGTACTTCCGCTACTTTCGCTTGCACTTGCCTCCTCCTGGAGTCTGGGACCTCTCTGCAGCATTCTCTTCGTCTCTCTAGGCTTCGGGGTCGGACTCCGCTGCTTTTTCTTCCGCGACGAGATTTGTGACCAGTCGACCTACTTGCTGTATAATGTTCGTATTTTCAAACGGTCTCAACTGGCTTTGACCTCACTTTTGTTATGACCTATAGATGTGGCTCCTGGGCACTCATATATTGCCAGTTAATGCACGATCTCATGTTTTGGCATGGTAGAATCTCATGTTATCATTGACCGATCTTAGTATGTATTTCTAGTGTTGCCGAACTATATACTACTTCTTGTATTACTTATCGCGCAGTTATCGTCGTATGTAATGGTCGTTCCACTTTGTATGATATGTAGTACTTATTAGCGAAGTGAAGAAGAGAAGAATATATTGACGGATAGGAGCCCATCGATCACGTGATTCACCGCAGTTGAAACCTGTGAAATGCAAAGGACCCGACGTCTTATCGATATTCTTCATGTTCTCACAGACACAACCGCATGCACATGCCTATGAAGTCGCTCTTTTTGGTGAATTCTTCGCCCGGGACCTCAAGGCGATTCTCAATCGCCTTACACTGCACACGGAATCCGCAGTGCCCATGCACACCCGTGAAATCCTGTTTGAACAGTTCGGAGTACAGTCACAAGTGCAAGGAGACGAGCCGGCATTGCTAAGAGCAAAAAAAGAACTAGGAGATGGCACAGAAAGTGGATGGTCTGTCGGAAAACCACTTGAACGAAGTCGTAGGATCAACCATGACACAGGTCGCTTTTCTCATACCTCAAGCCGGAGTCCGTGCGCGTTCATCCGGAGGCCACTGTCAGACCATGGGCTACTTGCGAGGTGATCGGTGATGCTCTCAGTTTTGCCTCGGCTCTAGGATATGTGTCAGTATATGCTCATATTTATCTATTCATATCCTTACATTCGCAATGTCATCAGACAACGATCACAAATATACAAACGTGGGTATGCATTTCGTAGAGGAGCTCTGATTATACAGATGTTTCAGCAAGAGCAGGTATTTGTTTTTGATCTTGTCATTCCTTCTGTCGATGGTGAACATTACTCTTGACTAGGTCGACCCAAAGACCTCCCTCCCAATACCAGCACATACTGACACCCTTTGGGAAGTCGAGGTCAAGACTGCCACCCAGGTTGATACGTCCGCATCGGCAGCTGGCGGGCATGTGCAAGTAAGCACAGTCCGCGCTGCCATTGATGCTGTTCTCGAAGTCCAGCTTATCATGAAGGGACTGCTGGATCTGCGGCGACAGGACTTGTAACCTAAGTTGCCCAAGCCCATACAGCTGGACGTGCCTTGCTGGTCGCTTACAATTAACCGCTTACTATTCTCTGTCATGAGCAACATTCATAAAGCCTACCTCTATGACAACACCTGGCGCTTTCCTGAGCACCAGGCGAGCTCTCTCATTTCCTCAGCCCAATGGTGAAGCGACAAGTACAATTTTAGTCGTCGCAGCCAGTATGTATATGTCTAGTAGACTGAAGCAACAAAGGCTAGATGAGGGTAACGCACGTTATGACATAGAGAACACCGTACGTTGTCAGCATGTACCAATACGATAGGCTTGTCGTCTGTTGTGTACTACTCACTCGCATGCCTAGTAGGTGACAAGCTGATCTCGCGCTTGTCTCCTGCGAGCTCTCACCACGAGGGAAGTGCTTCAAAGCCCTCAATACCAACTAGTGGACGATGCGAGACTCGGATAATCGAATAGTCGGATACTTGTCGTGGATAGCATATTCCCCCTTTACTTAGACTGCATTGCACAGCACTCCGCAAGGCTGTGCTGCTAAGATATCATATATAACGACCTACCAGACCTAGTGACCAAAGCGCCCGCAGCCAGGTTATCAAGCATATCTACTGGGCCAACAAGCCTGCAAGTACAATGGAAAAAGAGCACAAGACTGACAGATATGATCACCCTCCGCCGTATCAAACCCCCATGACTGCAAGACCTCCCTCGGGCTTCCGAATCCCACTGAATTTCTCCGCCGATTCTGCTTTCCCTAGTCCCGCAAACACCAGAGAACCTCCTTGCAGAGATGCAGACGGCATTTCTCCCGTTTTCATTGGGTCTGCGATCCTCCAACGATCTGTCCATCCATGCAAGATAGCCCCTCATCTTTCGCCTCCCTGCCACGTACCATATGGAGGCTCAGAGGTAGCGCATAACGGGCGATATGATCTTCTGCCATTTGACCCGGAGACCATGGAGTGGGTCCCAACGAGTTTTGGTCGTATCCCCGCTATGCGGGATCCTGTTCAGGGGGGTTATGAAGAGAATGGAGCAAAATTGTATCATGCACTGGCTCGCGTGCAGGGCACCCTGGTCCCCGGAAAGACAGGAGAACATCTTGTACGCATTTTTACTCTACCTGTGAAGTTATCGCACGATCTCTGAATTGCTGACAGGAGGGATGCAATGTTGCATTTGGCAATGGAGAGCACGTCGTCAAAGAAGGCTATGAAATCTTGTTAGTCCACCAGCTACTAGTCTCCGGGTCTAATCTTGATGCTAACAAAATACACTGGCAGGTGCTGGAGGAGATGAGGGAATGGATCGTTGAGGGAGTACTTTGAATCTGCAGGTATTCATACCTTGATCAGTCAAGAATTTTGAGAACATCGGCTACTCTCTGCTATGATAATTGATTTCACGACAATTTGAAGCTTAAGGAAGCGTAATAGGGTGAATCTATATGGGGCTGTGTAAATAAAATGTCATCCACGGAAACTTCCAAGCTCCTCCAAGCATGTCCAGCTCAGTCGCGTCGATGGAGGCAATCACTAGTGAACCTTCAACTCGTCCTTGTGCAGTTTGCTCGAGCCCTGCGCGTTATACTTGTCCGAGGTGCTCGACTTCAACATGCTCTCTGCCTTGTTCTCGTGCCCACAAATCCTCAACTGGATGCAGCGGCGAACGCAACAAGGCCGCATATGTGCAGATGAATGCTTATGGGTGGGGCACAATGATGCGCGACTACTGTTTTCTCGAAGAAATAGGCAGGAACGTGAGTGCATGGGGCGGGGAGATTGCTCGTGAAGGCTTCGCAGCAGCAGGAAACGGAAAAGCAAGAGAAATGAGAGGAAGAGGGGGGGCCCGAACCAACGGAAGGGGTAGAGGTGGAAGGGGAGGCGGATCGTCGAAAAGAGATCTGCTGAAAGCTCATCTAGATACCTTGGATATCGAGATGGACGCACTTCCGATCGGAATGCAACGCAGAAAGGTTAACCAGTCGACTTTTGATGCAAAGTACGCTTTTGTATTCTCTCCGCAAGCATTTGCTGACCCTCCCAAGGATGCAAACCGCATTATTGACAATCGAGTTCAAGTTTTACCCAGGAGCTTCATCGCAACCTTCTTCATCTGCAGCACCAGCTCCTTATACAATACTTGCGCATCGGAATTCCATTCATTCCTCTATAATCGACCTTCTTCGCCGACATGTCCCTCAGCATACATCTTCCAACAAGGACCATACAAAGCCGAGAAAAGAAAACTCTTGTCCAGACTGGGTTACTTCTCTTGTCCACCTTCATCCAGATGATCCCGAAGGCTTCAAAGTTCCTCATTGTTACTTACCAGCGCAAATGGACTTGACCAAGATACCATATTATCCAGGCATCGGGACGAAAACAGGGCCATATTACTATAGATTTTGCCCTTCTCAGACGCTTCGAGAACTGCTTCAGGGTACGCACTTCGCAGAATTCCCCACCATCCATGTATACGACCCGGACTCCTCCACATTTGTTGGACACGTTTTACCCAAAAAGGGCCAGTTGTCACTGATGTCCGATGACGAGCATCATGATGACGTTGACAGAGCTACAAAGAGACGAAAGCTAAATGCGAAAGCAGGAAGAAAGGCTATCTCAGGACTTATTGGCGAATACGGAAGTGACAGCGAGTCCACTTCAGAAGAGGCGGTGACGAAGCAGAGACGAGATGAGCTGGGAGCTTTAGATAGTTATGCTGAAAGTGAAAACGGCGACCAAGGCTCTGGTAGGGAGGCACGTACCGCCGAGGACGACATGGCCAGCGCAGCCTCTTTCTCAGATGATGAAGGGGATGTCTCTAAGCTTGATCCTGCCATCCTTCTAGAGTTGATCAAGCAAGCACAAGGCGCTGCCGACCATGATGCAGAAGCAGTAGATTGGGGTGACGATTGGGACGAAGATATAGCAGAGTGACCCCTTCTTGTTGCCTACTCCCATGTGCAGACCTTTGCCCATTTCTTCATGTGCTCAGGTGTAACGACTCTAGGGGACGGCACTCCGAACAATCGAATCAAAGTATACATCCGTAGGTTTCAACAGTGCACCAGCATTGCAGATGTATTGATAAAGCAGTGACACAAGCTTGCAGAAACATCCACATTGAATATTGAATTCTGAGGCAGATGATTTCGTCATCATTGCGCGCCGCTGTCCAAAATTCATATAAACAACGGTTAGAATATTACCTTCTATTGGCGTAGGTAGCATGGTACAGTATAGATAATATCTCGTACACGGCGTGTACATAGTGTGAAGACATTGTCACAAAAAATATCTGGCCTCATCAGTCCCAAACGATGATAGTCGTCAGATATCATCCATCCCGACGTCAATCTCTACTTTCTCGCCCGGATTGAATGCAGGCAGGCCTTTGCAACCAATTGTCTAAGCCTTGAACAAATATCAATAACCCTTATGCACGCACCTAGATACGGGCAGCCGGCACATCGGAATGCATCTCCCAAAAAGCAGCTCCCACAACTGCTAGTTGCCTTGGGTGCAGCTTTGGCGGCAGCAATCAATCTCTCCTTCGCCACGTCGCTAGCTCCAACCTCCACTACGCTGTCACTGTCAAGCAACAATACTTTACCCGTCTTTACCTCCTCGGCTTCAAGTTCGGCAAGGCCACATGAGCAGTTTTTGCACGCCTTCTTCCGCCTTGGTGTAGCTGCAGTGACAGGCTCGCACGTGGGAATTGGACGCACACGATCTGCTGCCGTTAGGAGAGACTCGGCATCAATTGTGGGAGTGGAAGGTGTGGTGAGAGTCCAAAGAGCTTTTTTAGAAGATTGTTTTGCAGGATCGGTCTTTCTTCGGAGAGGAAGTGCAGAAGGCAGAGGCATTGCGATCGGCAAAGGCCTTTGAGCGACTATTCTGGGATCGGCGCCATCATGCACGTTCTCAATGATCGTGAACCCAGCCAAGGTCAGGTCATGAGGTAGACTCAGGAAGCCTGTGGTTAAATTAGGTAGATGGAGAGTTCCCAGGGGAGTTAGACCAGTAAGGATATGCTTGAGCAGAGACTGCAAACTCGGTAAGAGTGAACTGTACTCTGCTGGAGACAGTAGGACATATATGGATGCATAGCTCGATGGAGCCAGCATTATTGCTATTCGGTGGTCACGATGAATAAGCAGGGCCTCGATATGATCTGTAGAAATATACCTCCATCGACAAGCCGATCAAGCATCTGCCTTTCAGCGGCCTGCCCTGACTGTGCATCGAGACGGAAAACTAGTGACTGGTACTTTCCGTCCTGAGCAGTGTCCGGTGAACCTATTACAAGGACAGGCCCTTTGACAACTTCGTAGGGTGATCCATTGAGCAAGGGTTTCTTAACTTCCGGGGTGATGAGGTCAGGGGAAGTGTATATAGCCGTCGGTGCCATGAAAGCCAAACGCTGTCTAATGGGAAAGGGAGAAGGAGAATGATATCAAGTCAGCTGGAAAAATAGTCTGACTCCGAGTCTGTAATCAGATATTGTGGTTCGCTTAGATAAGCACCATTCGCAAGCTGTCAGTTGCCTGTCACACATGCATTGCCCAGCATACCATGATTCAAAAGCACACAAAGTAGTGAATTAATACAGACAACAACAATGTCCACTCAAAGACCATTAGTGCTAAAAGATTCAGAATCAAAGAAGACGTTTCTGCAGTGAATAAGAAGAAGAATTACAAAGCCAAAATATTCAAGAATTCCAAGTGACATTTTACTGCATCTCCGGGTTGGGGGGAGGTGGAGGCGGCATCCCAGGCGGTGGGTGCATGCCATCATGATATGCAGGTGGAGGTGCCATAACAGCCCCACGCATACGCAAGAGCATCATTCGATACCAATCTTCACCCATGTCCTTATCAGATGAAATTTGTTGCAAATGTGCAAGCTCTTTCATGAAGGACAAACGCCATAAAATGTTGCCACTCTCGTCTACCTCCAAATCGTCAATGGGGACAGGAGGGAAGCGAAGTCCGGGAGGTGGAGGAGGCATCATCTGGAAGTTAGGATCAAACCTAAAGAAAAACATCAGCTTGAGTGCCGCGTCGTTATTAAGATCAAACGGCATACGTGGGTGGATAAGGCGGATACGGCGCTTGCCGACTGGGACCTGCTTCGTCAGGATGCATAGGCGGCTGCGGCACAAATTGTGCGTTAGGGTCATTGAATGCCTCAGGATGATAGTCCACATCCTGATCCTCCTCCGATAGGCGACGCTTTGCACCTTTTGGCTTCTTCTTCCTCACCCGGTGGACACCCGTCCTCGGGTCAACGTTATCATTGACGGTCCAGTACGAGCCTTTCCCTCGGTCGGTGAGAGGACGTGGTACTTTCTCGAAGCATGGATTGAGTGAAAGATTGTGCCGCACTGAGTTCTAGATACGTGCGAAGCAATGTAAGGTTAGTTTGGTACTTGTTTTGAAGGGATTGATCAAAACAACTATGAACACAATCAAACATCAACATCGCGCTCGCGCTTCGCGTCGCAGTTCAGAACATGCACAATCGACAACTCAAATAGCAGAGACCATAACCAAGGCGAAATGAAGAAATTCACTAACCTTCCAGCCAGATGGGGCAGACCTGAAGTATGGGAACTGTGATGCAGCGGGTCAGTATTTTCACGAAATCGCAACATGTGAGAAAGCACTACGTACACGCGATTCAATTGCGTAGTATATGTCTTCAAGGAGTAGCTTTTGATTTGGAGAACCCTTTATAGCATACCTACCCACGAAGAGACAGACCGTTTAATAGAGCATCCACATCAAATCCGAGGTTCCCTACCGAATGAGCGTAGAATATGGATAAAACGGTTTGCTTCCTGGTGGTCCATCACGTAGGGAGTCGAGGTTGATAGGCAGCCCACCCGTAAGGTCTGCGGGTTCCTGCGGATAGTAGGAATTGGCTTGAGCAAGCTCAGCCTCGCCAGGAGGAAGCATATTCTGAGGCATCACCGTTGGCGGTGGTTGTTGCGACATCTGCAGTATCTTGTGGCTAGAAAGAAAAGCGAGTCTGTTGGTAACGTTGTGGGTTCGTCTGATGTTGAAAAGAGATCCAAGGGGAACAGGTGCGGCTTATGTCATGCGTGAGAAACGATGCAGCGCACGGGCCAGTTTACTCTTGTAGGATATAGGCATCGTTGTCTATGCATAGCTCGTCGCTGTCAAACACAATGACGACGAGCGTTGCGGTAGGTTGGATCGAGTTAATCACTTGTTTGTTTCGCCTAACCAACATACACACCGACACAAAAGTCCAAATTGTGGAAGACACTGTAAAACAAAACCCAAACCGACCACGCTCCCCAATACACAAACAAAGTTCGCATCAACCAAGTCAGTCCATGTCCAACGTTCAACGATAATCATCATGGCGTACATTGTGGTCCTCATCCAGGCCCTCGTTATGCATCACCTCATTTCTTTTTTTCATTCTCGATTCTAGGGTCTAGGCGATAGACAATGGGGAAATGGGGTTGACATACTTCAAGAGCCCAGCGCACCTCTACCACAACAATGCGAACGATTCAGCCATCATTGTGGATGTCTCTGGAACAGCGGGATCTGTTATCGCATCGCTTTCCTTGATCAGTGGGGGCTATTTTCGGCGCCTAATCATGCCCTTCCCCTCCACGGACTTCCTTCGCTTTTGGGGAATCTGGTTATGCGCCCTCGTAGTCCTGGTACCGTTGTATTTTCCGTTCTGGTGGACTCGCTCTTAGAAAAGAACCTAATCGGATCAATTCAGTAACCCTCTTACGGTGCAATTATACACTACATAATCAAATCTCCCCGGGATGATGCTCGGGAGTCCTTGGCCTCAGCTTGCAAAACTTGCAGTGGTAGACGCCGTTATGTGGGTGTGTGGCTTAACCCATAGAAGTCTTCTCGACGACTAGATGGTCATGCTGAGGAATCTAAAGGGGACGGGTGTTCCTTGCTGACCATGGTGTAACAGTTCATACGACGGCCAGGACGTAGCACCTTCTGTGCGGTCGTCTTAATTCGTCTGAGGCACTGGATACATATGTATTCCTGGAGTTTGAGTCATTGTGTTGAGGCAATATTGAGGAGAGCGCGTGCCGCGAGTCATCGAAGGGAAAATGTATCTTTCTTGGCAAGGACTTGGAGGGGACTACCCCTTGGTTTTCAGTTTGTGTATCCTTCTGCACTGCATGTTACAGTAGATAGCTGCAATAATATTGTATTATTTGCTGCTCTGGAACAGTTTCTAGCAATCTGACATGTAATTTGTCACGTGCAATAAATTTCAAAGAGGTACAGCCGCAATTGGTTTCCCTGCTTCAACGCTTTGCGCCATGCTGCCCCGACTGTCCTCGCCGAATTGCACATTCTCGATAATTAAACGTCACATATCAAAAGCCCCCTCCAAGAATGACACTCGTATGCGCGCCCTCGTCTCTCTATACCATCAGTGCGACTCCTTCATAACACCCGAAAATCTCTCCCAGAAAATAGACGAAGCCTTCGTTCCTCAGAGTAATAACGTCAGCGTAACTTCCAACCTCGACAAACGCAGTTATGCAGAGCTAAGGAGGTTAGTCGCGGAAAAAGAAGAGGAACCTCGCCACTTCTTCACCAAGGCTAGTAAGCCGTCTGCCGCCAGCTTAAAGGTGGTGCTGTCATCTTCAAGTCCCAACAATGAGCATCAGAGGACGGCGAGGGCGATGGAGGCGCTTGTGGGGATGGACAAAGATGGACGGCCGTTATGGGGTGGAGTGAAGAGGGCGGCGAGGAGAATAAACAGGCAACTGAAGGAAGATCGAAGGCAGGGCATGTAGCTGGGTAAGCGAGATTGGTTCACATCTCTGCTTAGTCCGATTATGACCACAGTCCTATCTAGTCAGACCTTATGGGAGGATAACAGTCGTTTCTTCTAATGAAGGATTATAACTATCCATGATTTCAGAACCGTTACTCGTCTTGCAACCTTTTCATACAGACTTCAATGTGACTCCAAACTATTTTCGCTTCACACTTTGCTATCGCATTCAGTTAGCTCGCCATGGTTTGACTTCTGGTACTTGTGGGTGTGTTCGGGGTGCTTGATTGATATGGAAGCTTGATTTGTGACATATGCATGATTAGCGCTCAGCGTTGAGAAATGTCATGAAGTTTAAACTGGTCATGGGATGTGCGGTAGCGTGAGTACTAATTGACAAAGTAAGGCCAAGGCCAGTAAATGAGCCATGCATATGATGAGCACAACTTGAAGTGGCTTTCGATTGTAAAAGGCCAGCGATTAAAGTTGACATGCTCCCGCCTTGCTCACGTCCCTCCAGAGTTAACAACGGCCCGATCGGTCCGCCTATTAGTATGACCCATAAACTGCTAAGCTGCGGGCACTGCGAGTCCAGGTTAGCAACAGGTCCACCATGAGTGCGCTATCCGGTAAACTCAAAGCTTTCGTGTTTGGTTCACCTAATGGCCAGGAAGTTTACCAGAACCTCAAAGCTGCTGACGTCCCAGTGACAACGGCCGACTGCAGGTCTTGCGCTGAACCTTGCGATCAGGGTGAGCACTGAATATTCTCTCTGAGAATCGCAGCATCATTGATCTGCAGATCATGATGAATACCCTAGCAAACTGGATATCGACATGGATTCAGATATGCTGGGGTCAGTGAAGCCATACCGGCGACAGGTGTGTCACTGCTTAATTTGCGTCGTATACATATGTGACAACGACACAGGTAGTCATATCGACCGGGAAATCAGACTGGGCGAACGAGGTGACCAAGGAGGAAGGAACGCTTGCCGCTTTTTTGGGTGCCGCCGACTCTTCGTTGGGCACCTCAAAGAAGCTCAAGTCCAACAGCGATTCCTCTGCACCTGGTGTTTTCTCTCATACCAAGGCAGGAAAGCTCGCCATTCTTAATGGAAGTCACAAGACTTTCTCCCATAACGAGTCAGAAGAGACCGTAATTGTTCTTCCAGACTTTAAAGTCATGTCTGGCGTCCCACGCACGCTGGAAGGCGCTCAGGCATTGTGGAAGGCTGCTCTTGACCCATCTCTTGGTCGGGCAGGAGCAACGTCCAGGACGGACAATCTAAAGACTTGGGTTTTGCCATACTCATGCCTGATATTGTTGTGTAAGTTTTACACTACCATGTTTCAAAGTATAACTCATCAGGATTTTCTACCAGGCTCGCATAAGAGGCGAGACAAGCGATGCGCTGTCGCAGCACCGATCTTAGAGAAGAGTGAGTCCATTACACTTCCGTAGACATTATGCCGACGCCTTTGCAAGCCTTTACTCAATATCTTGAGAAAGAGGGTTGGGAAGTACAGACTGACCTGCAAGACCTCTCTTCTGAACCCCCTCTCGAGTCACAAGCTAGTCCAGGCACTGACAAGGAACAATTAATCGAGACTCAGCTCAAGTCTCTTCATGTTGAGCACAAGGCACTGATCTTAAAGAACTCGCATATCGGCGGTCATAAATTCGCTGGCAACTGCATTGTGAGTGATGTTCGTTTGACCACTGAGCGGTACAGTGATCTCGATTCTTGCGCAGATTTACACTCCTCGTGGAGCTGGTGTATGGTATGGACGTGTTACGCCCCATGAAGTAGAATCAGTTGTTAAACACACAATCATTGGTGGCCAAGTCCTCCCGACTATCCTTCGTGGCGGGTTGGACCTCGCCTGCCATGGGAAGAAGTCATTGTACGACTGGTGATGCGAACCTTCACCTAGATAGTAGAAACGTTCGGCAGATAATTCACCATCTTCCGGAGCCAATCGAGAGGATACAAATGAATTACTACAGTTCCCGTGATATATGTGGTACGTTATTATAGAAGAGCAGTGATAACAGAAACAAAATTTGGAACTCAAAACGAAAGATATATAGGCTGTGCCAGTAAGGGGTGAAAATGCATGGGGGAAAACGGCAAGACAAATATGCGATTAAATCAGATAAGTAATTGATGGCACATTACCTCAAAGCGGATGCTGAGCGCATGTACCAAACCATGCAAGGTCCGAATCAGTCCATTTCCGCCCTTGATGTCGATGGAGAAGCTTCGTACATGCGCGGAGACTGACTGCCTAGCATGGTGCAGCCAATACATCATACAGCCACGTCATCATCTATTCCTCTTCTTCGGTTGGAGTACCGTCCAGCGAAACTCTCCCTGTCTTCGAACTCGTCTTCTGTAGTCACCTCCTGGGTTTCTTCATCGTCCACCGCTTCATCATCAACATCTGGGTCTTCTCTACCCACGAGGCCCAATATCACACTATCCCCTCCGGAATATGTGAATCCGCGGAAATTCTCTTGCACGCTGTTCGTAAGCGGCGACCCTGCCGTGTCTTGCTTCTTCCGCACTCCGATCTGGATGGCACGTCCGGTGTCGATACTAGGTAAGCCAGACGGAGGGCCAATTTGGTCGGTCGGGTTGACGCCTTTGGCATGACGGTCACTACCCAGAGGTCCATTCGGTGTGTGTGACCCTGGTAAGCCAATCTGCGTTTGCGTCCAGTCTTCGCTAGGGTCTTCTTCATCTGGACTTCCATGCCCATCTACACCCACACCGACCTCCCTTATGTCTGCCGTGGTAAACTCCGGATCAAAATTGGAAGTCGACTCGTCCGACTCTACGACGGGCTTGAATGGTGGAGTCACCTGCTTCCGGAGAAGAGCTTTCCAATCTATACATGAGAAGAATGGATGCTCTTTTAGTTCTTCGGCATCACGCTGTGCACCTAAGCGATGTTTCGGATTTCGGTTTAAGAGCTTGATACGCGCCCAAGATCTCAGTCAGGTCAAAAGGGGAAAAAATAACGGCACTCACTCCTTTGACAAACATTTTCCCGTCCTCGCTGATAACATTCCTCGGGAATCGAATCTTCCCGAAACAAATGTTCTTGTACATTTGCTGGGTGTCTTCGGCATAGAAAGGACTCCAGCCGCAACACATCTCAAATAGCAGTACGCCGAGCGACCAGAAGTCAACGAGTTTGCTGTATCCATGCTCGTCCAAAAGCACCTCAGGCGCTAGGTACTCCGTTGTGCCGCAGAACGTTGTGGTGAGTTCGTCGGGTCGTAGATCCGCCTTTGATAACCCAAAATCGCAGAGTGCGACGTGGCCAGTGGCATCGAGAAGGATATTTTCGGGCTTGAGATCCCGATACACAATGTTGTATTTGTGCAGATGCTCCAGTGCCAGAACTAGCTCTGCGATATAGAATCGTGCCCGTTCTTCAGAGAACCGTGTCTCTTTCTGGAGATGCCAGAAAAGTTCCCCACCGCTCTTGAAGTCAGTTACCAGGTACAAATCCGTGTCCGTCTGGAAGCTAAATTTGAGGCCAACGAGGAATGGCGATTCTAGAGAACGTTGTAGGATCTTTCTCTCTCCGATCGTATGCGCAACCTCCTTCTTCGCCACGATCTCTCTTTTGGAGAGAACCTTCATCGCATATATTCGCTTGGTATCGCGTTTCCGGACTTGGAACACCTTCCCAAACGTTCCGCGTCCGATCAATTTGAGGAACTCAAAGTCGCGTGGGGTGAGCGCACGTTTCGTCTGTCACGTGAACGAGAGTGAGAAGTGTTGTCAGGAGGAGTGATTATGCGAAGGGGAAGCCGAAACCGTGGGTTGGTGTGAATGAATGAAGTTAGGCTATGCTGACGTACCTTGTATTGCTCGAAAGTTATCTGTACACGCATCTCCCCGCTTACTACTTCGTTCTCGAACGGCCGGAGCCTATGTGTAAGCAGATGACATGAGTAAATGTACGACGGGATGACACTTAAGAGAGCAGTGTGGGAAATGACTACGTACTTGTACCATTGATCAACAGTGTGGTCATGGATGAGGACGGGCTTGATCTGGACTGTGCCGAGAAAACGGTGTTCTGCGACGCGATCATAGACGTTAAATGAAATCAAAGATTCTTCGGACGTAACATCGCTGTAAAGTGGTTGGAAATCAAAATTGATAAGTTGCTTGGCGATGCTCACAAAGACACCTCGTGCTTCCACACAGGATTGTGGGGGGATAAGCGACCAAAAATCCCTTGCGTGGCAGGAAAGTTTATGGACGAGAGTAGTTTACTGGAAGATGAAACAGACGATGAGGGCGAGTTTCCAGCGCTAACCTTTCCTGGGGGACGTGCAAGACCAACCGCTGAGAGGGTCGAGAGTGCATTGGCGGACGATACCCGAGAGAGAGCTGTGGCGATTCCTTTGACCTCTTTATCCATCTCGTCGGTGGGATCGCGACTAACGAATTCGTTCTGTTCGAATTGAACGACGACATAAGAGCGGGAGTGTATGGAAGTGACATTCAGACCACGCGCGGATATGAGCTTGACATGGATCTGTCCCTTGGAGGTCCCCGTCGTGTGAGGATGGGGAGCTGCAGTTGAACTGGATGCCGTTGAAGAAGATGTCCTAGTCGAGGGGGACGATGACGATGACGTGTTGGAATTATTTTGAATTGAATCTGAGAACTGGGCTGATTTTTTGGTGTTGCGCATGGAAAAATCTGGTGCATGAAGGGATATTTGGGTTGTAGGAATACGAGCGGCGAAAGCACCGGAAGCAGGCGTTATAGGTCCTGGCGGCGTGAGATCGGCGAACGCCGCGGTGCCTGCATTGACTGGAGGACTTGTGCCAAGTAGATGGTGGTGAATAGAGCTGCTGCTTGGCGATAGGAGAGTCGGTGTGGATGGACCATCGCTCGATGCTATGGACTGCGATGATGACGATCGTTCCGCAGTTAACATTGGCGGTACTTCAAATGGATTCGGCCGCTCATGGCCATCGGCAGTGACCCGGGGAGTGAGTTGCTCTGAAAGAATAGACGGCCAGAGTTTGATCATCCTTTGTATCGGCAAAAACGACAGCGAAGAAGTTATTGACGAGGTAGTCGATGATTGAGATGGAGGACGGGAAGACTTATCGGGGACAGTAGATAGCTCTGGTGGAGCGGCTGACATTCTGATATCAGATAGAACCTCCAGTGGAGTGCCAGCTTGCTTGCTGTATTTGGAACAGAGAAATATATGTAGAAGATATGAGGTCGTTGGTCAGAGGGACTGCGGGTTATTGTTCAATTTGCTCGTTGTACATGACGTCTAGCTCAAAGGCGAATCGGAATACGGCCAATCTAGATGCACCATTGCACATTGCGTGGCCAGACCTTTTTTTTTACCCGAATTATTTTACTTGACACATAAGAATCAAATTTCTCATTTCCAAAAAATTGACATCAGAAAAAAGCGATCTGGACCAAGGACGATAATGATGATGATGAGTGGCTATTTGCGCCCAGACGAAACATTTGATCTTCCATCATGATCAGGTGAACCTCTAAAATCTTGTCCACCAGTACCCTCAATTTCAGGCTCATCTTGGTTCCCTCGGGCCTCGACTGCTTGCCGCAAGTGCTCCCGTGTCCAGCGAAGAAATCCCATCCCTCCACCAATCAAGGATCCAAGCAATAATGCACGGCTTCCCGTCCGCCATGGTAGTCGGTCTGTAGTATCCCCCGGTATATCAGTCAGCAAACCACATTAACCGCAAACGGGACAACTTACACACAACTGAGAATACGCCCGCAGTGCCCACGCCTGCTCCAAGCTCCTTCATATCGACCCAAGGTGAACCACACCGCTCCAACCCGTCCTCGATCCCCACCCAGACCAGTGCAGTCACCCCAAGCTTTGCGGCATCCTTACCCCCAGACTTGAGCCCTGCAGCCATTCGTCTGTAATTTTTTGTTTTATTGTAAAGGTACCATCCTCGGATAGTTGTTGGTGGCCGATGTGCATTCTCGGCCAGAAAACGGAGTGAGGCGAGGCGAGACCCACGCACCGCCCCGATGAATACGCCCATAAATGCTGCGGAAGCAGGGAGGATAAAGTAGCGCGACTGCACAATTGGAGTCACATCGTATGGCTCGTTTGAGCGTACCTCGTCGTTAGTAGGCATAAGTCTGAGCGTGGCTGTGAGAATCTAACCGCAAATTGCAGTCGCTGATTCAACTACGAAACAACAAACCAATGCATGGAATGCTTGTCAAGCATGGAAGTCAAGCTTAAGAATTACTAGTACTTTGCAGGATCCGGGATGTACCGTGGGTGCACCGGCAGTGGTTGACCGGTACCGTTGACTGCCAGTCAGCCTTGTATCACACCAACTTGCCCACAGCATGTAAGATAAACTACTTAATAGTATCTGAATGATGTACTTAAAATATCACGCCAACATGTGCTTCGGGACAGACTTGTCATATCTAGAGATGAGACTTGACGCCTGCCTTTGACAATACAGCGGACTCCTTCTGTTTCAATTCCGCAGCACGCTTATGCAGTCCGGGTGCACGCTTCAACTCACGTTGACCGACCTGTTGAATATGAACCTAGAAAAGCGAGGGAAGCCGTCTGTGAATTTAGTCATACCAAGAATGTATACATACTTCGTCGGGTCCCTGTATAAAGTGTCAATCATCAGGATGGACTATGCAGAAAGAAATGACGCACATCCGCCAACCGCAGCGTCCGCAGCCCAGCATACATACTCGCAAGTTCTTGGTCCTGACTCAAGCCCTCAGCACCATATGCTTGCATAGCACGGTCGACCACTCCGCAGGCCATCTGAGGCACAACGAACTGAAAAAATAATCTGCACTAAGTATAGAAAGAGATTAATTTAAGAAGCCATACCTTAGCAATGCCGATTTCCTTCAGGGCTCCCTTAGCCCGTTGCTTGTCGATCTTCAAAACAGTGAAGCCTTGAAACCCGCAACAAAGGATACAAACACTCACTTGGAGGGCCGCACTTAAGACAAGAAGGCGCGCAGACTCGATTTCAGCCCGAGACCGTGCAATTTCAGCTACGACCGTGCCTGAATCGAAAATTCATGTGAGATTCTACAAATGATGACTGGATAATAATAAAACTCGCCGTGCTGGTGAAGAAACTTTCCGAAAGTCTTTCGGGCAGGGTCGGTGACACGCTGGATCATAAGGTCCAGAGCGTGTGATGCTGCACCTATCGAGCGCATACAGTGGTGAATACGTCCCGGACTATCAACGAATCAAAGTCGGGCAGGACTTAGTAACAAAGCGCAATGAAGCGTACCCTAAGCGGCCTTGAATTATCTACAATGGAGAAAAGGTTAGGGCGCCAGTCCGATAGGCTGAAACATCATTTACCTCAAATCCTCGTCCCCAGCCAAGCACCAAGTTGCTCAAGGGTACTCTCACATTTTCGTAGATGATCTCACAGTGCCCCTCAGGCGCATCATCGTACCCAAAGACCTCCATGGGCCGAATGACCTTCACACCAGGCGCGTCTGCGGGTACAATCACGACACTTTGTTGCATGTATGGGTTCACATTGTCCGGGTCGCTCTTTCCCATGACGAGGTGAACTTTCGTACGCGGATCACCCGCACCCGATATCCACCTACCCAGTTACAATTTAAATGTTTCAGTTCAAGAGATTTGTATACGTACCATTTGTGGCCATTTATGACAATCTCGTCGCCTTCCCTCTTGATAGAGGTTTTGATATTTCGGGCGTCCGAAGAAGACACTGTAGACATCATCGATGGTAGGGCATTATGAGCCTGGAGAAAGCAAACACGAACCAAATCGCTCAGTCATCGAAAAAGCTGACCGTATTTCGCCATTCAGCAGGGGAACCAGCCACTTCTTTTGCTGTTCTGGAGAACCATACCGCGCAATCACCTCTTTACACGCAACATTCAGAGAAGAGTAATTAGAGCGGTAACAGACATACCCATGTTACCGGTGTCAGGAGCGGAGCAGTTGAGCGCCTCTGAAGCTATATGTCCTCCGCGCCCGAGGATCTCGGCCATAACTGCATACTGAAACAGAATGTTCATAGTGACCACAAGTAAGGTAAGTAATAACGGACCTCGACATTTGTCAAGGGCACCCCGTGCTCAGGATAATGCGTCTTGCTGAGGAAGAGGTTCCACAGCCCAAGCTTACGTGCTTTCACCTTCAGTTCCTCAATCACGGGAATCACGGTCTTCCATCGCTGCACAGGGTCTTTAGGAACCTGCGCGTGCGCAAGTTTCACAGACGGAAGAATCTCATCCTACACACAATAATGTGCGTCTGTCAAATTCATAGAACTGAGTGGATCCTACCTGAAGGAAATGTACGAGTCTCGCAAGGGTTTCTTTCCCATATGGAGAGAACTTGTCCTCAATCTAAATGACATGAGCTTTTCACTACCAAGCAAACATCATGAAGCGCACGAGATTCCAGGACGCTTCCGAGGTTAGTTCCACTACTGGGTGAGGGGCCATTGCGTGATAGTTGGGAGTATGCAAGGGCCATGAAGCCCGTGGCAAAGCTTGAGTGGGCGCCGGGCGCCTAATAACCGGTAACAAATACCCGACCCGGTGTCTTTGGATGTTGGTCTGATTTTAGATACCACCCCGGTTGTGTTAAAGTATCGAGATTCGATTGGGTACAAATTTGGTACAGCTTCATAATGACACTAAGGTTCTCAAAACTCCGGAAATCGAAGATTATTAGTAGAATATAGGTATACTTCCGAGCACGTAAAATGACATGTACTCTAAGTAGCAGAGTGGTCAATCAGAGCAGTCGAGGCATGTGGATATAATTCATCAAGAGAACCAGATATTTGTGGGCAATTGTGAAGAAGAGAAAATAGAACCCCTAAAAGTACACTGTCAACGGGAAAAAAAACACAATCAGTTAGAAGCGTTCGGTAAAGGCATTCAAGGGTGTGGTGGCGAGGAGTGTTGTCCATCGTGAAGCTCTGATGGAGCATCACCAAGAGTAAAAGGTAACTCGGGGTCAAACCCAAACGCACCAGCGTCAAAAGTCTGCCAGAGCGAATCATGCTCCCCACCACCTACTGGGTAACCGTTCGGATTGTAGTTGCGAATGTAATCAAGCCCGAGGAACGGTAATCCAGGAGCAGCAAATGAAGCGCTGGGCGGTGTAGTTGAAAGGGCCGAGTACCTTTGATCTGACCCGCTGTACCACGAGGCGTCCGTGTTAGATTGTGCTTCATAATTGGCATAGGAAAGGGAACTGCTCTGTGAGGGAGATGCGTAAACATCAATCCCACGAGACTCGGATGGACTAGCGTCCCACTGGTGTGTGCTCGAAGATACAAGAGGGCTGTGATGCAAAGTATAGTCATACGGTGACGTGACATGCAGGGGCGAGAGCGGGGGACCAGAATAATTATAAGGGGAAGAGCCCATGAGGTTTGAGCTGCCCTCTTGCTGCTGTGGTGTCTCGAGCGTGGACATGGACGGTGAGGGGAGGTTCACAGATGCTGGAGAGCTGTGAGGGCTGGGTTTCAATGGTGCAGCCTGTGGGCTGGAGAAAGCGCCTTGGTAACTCATGCCTGGCCCTGCAATTCCCTCGCTCTCGTCGTGGCCACGCTTGCGTGAGGTCGACCTGTTGCGCTGCGCTGCAAGTACATTAGTCAAGATAATCACAGAGCTCACGTCTGCCTTACAATCAACGCGATAGGGTGAGGTCACCATTGGGCGACGAGTTGAGGCAGTATCTCGCGATCGGCTGATCTTCCGTGGCCTGCTCTTGATGGGTCTGTTAACCGTCAAAACCTGCCCAGGTGGGGTCACAAGAGACCGTCTTCGTTCGAGCAGAGCAGGCGCAACAGGAGGTGGCATGGGTATCATCTGAGCCTGCCTACTTTCGTTGTTGCCCTTCCTAATCGCTTCCTCGGCGGTATTCATCAGCTCCATGAGCAGCTCCTTGCATTTTCGAGCGCCTGGCCAATGTCCTTCCCAGGAGCCGAGTGCTGTCAAACAACTCTTGGCCTCGTCCATAGCGGCAGTAGCTGCTCTGGAATCAGAACAGTGCATAGCATAGAGAAGGATGATGACTGCGGAGCTAAAAAGGTGTTGTATGAAGAAAGCAAGGTGATGCGATGGTGGAACCACATTGCTGATGGATGGTGCCAGTCGGATGCAGGAGCGGGCAGATGAAACAGCCCTGGCGGTGGACTTGGGTAACACATGCAGGTCACGTTTGACTGGCAAAAAATTGCGATGTAGAGTGGTCAAAACAGAATAATAATGGCTGCAAAGCACCGCGCCCATGGAGACGTGTTGGTCCGTGACTGCCTCATTCCTGAACGTAGCAGGAAGGTCATCACACCACCTGTTTAATTCGCTGTCGAGGTCCTCTACGGAACGCTGCAGTTCGGCCCGTTTTTCTGGCTCGAGATTATCCTTACAGGTGTCGATGGCATAAACCTGCCGCAGGACCCGTCCCGCAATTTGGTACAGGGTTATCAAGGCCAGAGCACCGGTCATGAGTGATGGGTACTTTTGCGGGAGGTTAACCCCACTGAAATAATCTGCCAAGTTCTCGTCGTCGACGGCAACGGGTAGTTCGACATCACAGTCGGCGTCTTCGATACCAAGTGGACGGCCGAGAGCGAGAGCGAGCATGCGATCCAAGCAGTATACGCTCCACCATATTTTTCGCCGAGTCTCTTTGTCAATGGTGCTGATAATAAGGCGGCGTGGGGACCGCTGCAACAAGATGTCAACGATCAGCTCGGATAAAAAAACATGAACGGTGCTCACGTGCAGACCCAAGTCTTGGGCAGTTCGTACAGCTTGTCCCACGAGTAACCAGGCCTGCGGAAGACAGTTAACCGAACACAGGAACGAAGACATGAGAATAAAGCTCTGGACGTGAGACACTTGAATAGATGCGTGGCTGATATAGTGTAATATTAGTGCTCTAGTGGTGCTGTGTAAGCGAGGATGTCAAAATTTTCCATGGCGGCCGGAGACGCACCTCTCATAGTAAACCATGCCAATACCGCCATCATCTGGGCTCTCGCCAGTCAGACGGGGATCATCGACTAGGCGTGCTGCACAGGCAAACACGGCGAAGACAACGGATATGAAGGCGGCCTCAGGTTGAATAAAATCGTTGTCATCACGCTTGGTCATCAATTGCTTATATCTTGACATGAACGAGGGTTTGTCGAGGATAGGCATCAGGAAATGAAACCGCTCGAAATACGCGTCCACCTTGATGCGATCGTGATTAGATGGTGCCGATAACCAGTAAGAAATACTCACCAGCTTATCACAAAGATCCTCGTCTGGGTATTCGACTTCTTCTGGGCCTGGAAGTGCATGAACCTTCCCAAAAAAGACAGAGGCTGGGAAATATAATTTATTGACGCTAGGGCCTGGTGCGCGTGGGTCTTCCTCCACTGGAGAGACTCTGTGTAGGGGATTTGTCGTGAGAGTACGGAAGGATTGTATGAGAGACATGGTGGAAGAGCCGCCTATCCAACGCATGTGTCCGTGCTCATCCAGTGCGAGCTGTCCGAAAGATTCAGAGACATCGTCTTCCACTTTGATTGACGAAGAGTCAGGGGAGGAGATATCGCTGCTACTGGTGTCCGGGACGGTCTTGGATGACATCGATTGGAGGACAGTAGAAGTCGATGGAAAGCCTTCACTGCCTGATGCTGGGGTAGCAACGAGAGGTAAATTCAACGACGGCCCCAGCTGTTCGAGCACAGGGGTAATCTGAGAGAACAACGACTCCATATGCAAGAGACGCGCTTCGAGCTCCTGGACATAGCTATCAGGACGATCAGTTAAAGTGCGGGATTGAAGATGCTGGAGCACCCACTGTCTGCTTAAAGCCGCTCTGTCCTTGGTCTGAAGCCACGTGCACTGCGATCCAGAAGCCTGACACTGAGAACAATTGGGCTCACAGCCGTCGCACTTGATTTTCTTGCGCCTGTGATCGATATGGTTAATCTTCGTTGAGGAATAGAATGATACCACCGAGGGCCCTCGATCGACTTGCCTACAGCTTTCACATGCCCTCCAAACTCTACGCCGCTGGAGCTGTACTGGTTTCACGCCAGCATCGGGCGGAAGAGGGTCATCGTCAACTCGTTTCTTCTTTGATTGGTGTGTCATGGAGAAAAAATTATCGTGCTGTACCATACGCTTAGGAGAAGCGTGGCTTTGTGCTGGCAGCAATTGACCTTGTGGTCGGACGGGCTCAAGATATCTTCGGAAGGTCGGGTCGGGCCGACACCACGGATGACTAAGCTGATTCATTGCTGTGGCGGCGAATGTTCAGCACCGACCGCGACACCAGTTGTAAGACCGGATTTTGAAACGAGGACTCACCGAGGATACAAGCACAATAGTCAAGACAGACACAGTCGTGAACAGGGTCGGAACGGAATGCTTGGTCACTCCACTGCTGACACGCTTGTTTTATACCTCTTGTTTTCGGAAATGAATCTTCATTAAAGGTTTTCCTGTGGACCAGTCATCTACTTTCCAACGTTTCCCGGACGTCTCTGAACCCGAATCCGTTGGAGACGGCACCTCCGGCACGCTTCATAGCCCTGATTTTCTCCAAGTACATATTGGGGCGAGTAGAGGCATTGTTCAACTTACTAATTGACTGTCAATTGATACACAGGACTTCTTGCAATATGACTTGGGCAACTCTTGTGGTTCGAATTGGACTTCTTTTCCCTCGATCGTCTCCTTAGGGTTGAAAACCTCTGGAAAACTCGTCTATTTTCTAAATGGAGCAATTTCTGTGCCTCATATGTTATTTCATCTCGCATCCTCTCGCGTTCCGGCAACATATCTCGGATATGGACTTGATTTTTACTTCAACGCTCTCAGGTCATTAAGGGACCATGCTGCGCTATACAGTTGCTTCTTGGTTTAGCGCAGGGAACATTTCTTGGGGTTAAATTTTCTTTTCGAAGAGCGTATGTCATCCGGGCACCAATTCTCACCGAGAACAAACAACATTATACTAATTTCTGTCTTATATGAAAGCCTATGATCAGCAACGCGTGACAGGCAATGGAAGCGGGACGGGAGACAAGAATGATGGCTTAAATCGCGTCTTTGCGTACGTCGTAAACTTCATCTTCTCTACTCTTCACAATTTGTTTCTAGGCTGAATTTATCATGTGCTACGTCTGAACTCTGCGCCGTGTTCTTCCGAACTACGGTCGCATTTGAATTATATGCTGGCCTCTTACCTCCTTCGACCTTTGAGAGCTTCTAGTCAGCATTCGTCTCAGGTCCCCGCCGGAGAACTCCCTCAGAATCTGTGAAGAGTTCGACCGCCTACAGTTCAATGGACGCGTGATTGGACCTCAGTTATAGTGGCATCACGGTGGCGATCAGACTATGCTTCTGCCACTCCATCCTTGTCATCAGTTTGAGTTCACCGAACTTGCCCTCGCAGCCGTGGTTTGTGAATTATGGCATGGTATCTTTGTCCCTGCAGGTTATCACATGTGGCTAGTCGAATTACTCGATTCGTCTAGCCAACCAACGCATGCAACATTTGACTGGTGCCTGTGTCCATATGGCTTTCGGAGGCATCAACAACGACCGTTGTTAGACCTTCAGAAACTTAACGACGCCTTCATGACAAAGTAATCAGGGTGGATTACTGTGGGCAAGAAATGATGTGACTTCCCAAATTCGACCTGAGCACCAGCTTAATAAGTATCATAATTAAGCTTCGAATCTCTTCGAAGGCACCTTCTCGTCATGATCGCTGATCGACTGCATCATGTGCTTCCACGGCGAGCTTCAAGATCTGCATCAGGTCTCCGCTGTTGCAGTTGAAGGTACTGCTTGCGCGCATGCAGCGAACTTCGTAAGTACATAATGCCATGTGTGGTTTACATATGACTCAACGCTTGCCATCCCCCAAGCAGTAATACGTCTGATCGACAGCACACACGAAGATCTTTAACAAGCTGTTGCTAATATCTTTTGCGGAAAACCTTTCTGTACCATGAAAGAAGGGCCACTCGGTAGCGCTCTTCCATTTCGATCCAGGACATATTTAATGCTCAGCGCTCAGATATACAATCGACGCCTGAATCATATTAAGATCTCAACTGTGAAAGGAAGTCGAAGGGCAGGGGCATTAAGACTATCCAAACATGCTCATAGTATGTATTTAATCGTCCTTTCACGAGGTCACCGCCCAGCAATATATCTGGAATAGTCTCCATTGCCTGCACAAATAGCGCACTATGATAGTCGAGTCAGGCCTCGGGTTCGGCATATGCCTAGTGACCCTTCACCTTGTTACGGCGACGCCCTCGATATGCTCGTTTATGACACTCCCTTTCTTGGTGATCGCCCTCATTTGATATCTCGGTTGGAGTGTGACGATTTAACCAGGCTACTTCTCGATGCATGTGCAGTTCGTTATTTTGCATGAAGCATGTTTGATGTCGGTACCACACGGCGACGTCATGCCACCTTCGCTCCATCCGACGTGACTCATTAAGGGGTTTATTAACATCGTGCACGAGGTACCCGCTCTTAGCTAGCTGCGCTTTGTCGGCATGGAATCAAATTTGGTCGATGCGAAAAGAACGGAAGGCGATAGAAGTAATAAATTGGAATGAGAAAAATCATCAATGACCAACACTGACAAAGCAAGCACTCACAAAATCGGGGGGCTTCCGTCATTCATAAAACGTAGCTTGCATGTGGTCTGTAAAATGATTTCCGAAAAACAATACTGTTGTATAAGTTTTAAATAAGAAATCTCAGTAGAATGCATCTCGTGGGCGCACAAACCTCACAAGTGAATGAGGTGAGTTTGAATTTACTGAAAAGTAAAGGCAAAGAGTATACCTGCAGAATTTACACACATGTATGTGAATGGGATTTATATTTCCAACTCAGGTTGCGCGGTAATGATAGTAAGTCGAGGAAAGAAGTCCTGCAAGCGCACTAAGGATAGGAATGTTCCTCTGGAAGTATACGGGGTGCGGTGACTCGTAGCTGCGGTTGTCGGCTAATGAACAGCATCGAGGCAATGTTTGCCTTACGCTAATACACACCACAACGAGGCATCTTCAAGGCCTTGCATCAGAATGTCGCCAGAAAACTTGCTTCACTTCCATATCGCATATAGCCTTGATGCCGGTCTTGAGGGCTCAAGCGCTGTCCACAGATGAAGAGAATCACAATAGATCGGATACGATGCCGGAGTACTCCACTTGTAAAATTCGACGATGTGGACGAGCAAGAAGCCGTAGTCACCATAAGCAGATCAAATAGAAAGAAGACAATACCAAGTAGGAGTTGAAGTTGTTTGCCCATATTTGTCACGCTGTGCCAACAAACTTTCGTTTCAGTGTTTGTACAAGTACTACCCACATGGCCGATATTGACGCGACGCAGACACCCACTGTGGAGGGTGTGGACCCCAGTATCGATGACGGTGATGAGTTTGAATCAAAGGTTCGCTTCTTCAACTTCATACATCATCCTTTCGAACTCTGTACACAGGAAATTCAGCTCATGAAGCAACGGGTGGAGGAAATGGAACGCGAGGCGAAAAAACTGAGGGAGTTGCAGGCAGCTGCAGAATCAGCAAACGGCGGCACAACTGCAGAGTCAGACCAAGGTGTTCCGATGGAGACGGAGGAAGACAAGTCCATTGCGGATGGCCGGAGTGTATTTGTTGGAAATGTACTCCTTTCTCTACTTCGGTGATAACATTGCTCATGTTGTGCTTTCTAGGTGGACTATGGGGCAACACCGGAAGAAATCCAAGCGCACTTCCAGGCTTGCGGGACCATTAATCGTGTAACTATTCTATGCGATAAGTTTACCGGACACCCTAAAGGGTATGTGCGGTCCTTCCATCCAACACTCGGTCGTCTCAATTCCATTCGTCTAGGTTCGCCTATGTAGAATTCGCCGAAACCGAATTCATAGATGCGGCACTGGCTATGGACAATTCTCTGTTCCGCGGACGACTAATAAAAGTACTAATATCCTTCTAAATATGGGGATTATATCTAACTGTTCACTTTATAGGTAACTTCAAAGCGGACTAATGTTCCGGGGTTCAACCGGGGAAGAGGGCGAGGCGGTTACCGAGGTGGATACCGAGGTGGACATCGTGGTGGGTACGGATACAGCCCCTATAGAGCACGTGGCAGGTGAGCTCCTCGCAACACATTCCGTATGTCAAGCTGAAGCGAAGGCCACAGAGGGCGCGGACGTGGATATTAACCAGCCGTGCAAAGCGCTGCCTTCGTGTCCTGTATGTCCTCTACTCGGGCTGCTCTTGAGTGCACTTTTGGAAGTCAGGCTGTACGACTACGAGTCAGCCTTTCGCCATGCTCTATATCTTGTTTTCTCGCTATGTATTAATTTCCGTACTCTGCATGGCTCAACAATACAATTGTCGATAATTGCCATGTAGACATAGGCTATCCACAAGCGCGCCCTTTTTAGAGTTGTTTGCAGATGTTGATGGTATTTTCCGGTTGTATGAAACTAAACGCAACCTTTGACAAATGTCGACGATTGTCACCATGTTCCCAAACTCATGTAGAGCCCTCGCTAGACAATTGTCCACTAATACTGTGTCATATCCTTTCTCGAAGGCTGTCATGCTTCCGCCACCGCCAGCGATACCTACTTCCCAGATAGAAGCTTTGCGCAAAGGCAAAGGCATAATGGCTTACTTGCAAAAAAGTCTTCCGCATCCTACAAAACAAAAATGGCTGGCCACATGGTTTGCCAGAAGACATCCGGATAGACTCCTTCCTGGATCAGTATTGTCCGTCAGCCTCGAGCATGCGCCTACCACATTCTCCGGGGTCCTGCTGTCCATAAGACGGCGAGGACCGGACACATCATTCACCCTGCGGAATGTCATACAACGGACGGGCGTGGAGATGCAGTTCTTCGTGAACTCGCCGCATGTGAAAGATATCAAAGTTTTGCAGAGAGCCGGGGGCGGAGGTGGAAAGGAAGGGAGACGACAGCGAAGGGCCAAATTATTCTTCCTCAGAGATACACCAGACAAGATGACAGCCATCTCAGCAGGTGTGAAGGCCTGAGGAATGTGGTATGCATGTTACGATGTCAGAGGTTGCGTTATGGCTGATTTTTACCTTGTGTCTCAGTATTCACGCCCGGACTCTCGTCTGGGACATCCGTCTGCAATTTTGGATGCAGCCCCACCTTGCGCAAGCCCTACATTCTCGCAGAAATTTTATTGGAAAGGAAGTGGCAGATGGGTGGCATTAATATTAGTATTGGATTGCATACTCCACTACATTAACATTAACTGGTCCATTGATCCTCGATTGAATTCCTGGAATTTCAGTGTTTGATTGATAGAGCTACTGCTTGGGCCTTGACTTTTATTTCCGAGTGTAAGGTGCGGTTAACCGACTGAGCCTGAGTCAGACGATGTAGGGCAGCTACGCAAACATGAGGCGGTGACCCAATTTGGGATTGTGTCGGCGTAATGCAAGGCAAATGCAAGGTGACATCTTTCCAGCTGCACTGCATCACCTACGCAGTTTGACCTCCCTCAACGGTTTTCCAGCATGCCCCGAAAATCTCGTTCTTTACGCAACCTTGCTATATCACCAAGGCGCACATCCTCTCCCGGTCCTCCTTCGCCCACGTTCTCAGATGCAACCCACGCTTCCGCAATGAATTTTGGTGTGGATGGTCCT
Source organism: Rhizopogon sp. AM-2018a (assembly GCA_002995095.1). Classification (NCBI taxonomy): domain Eukaryota; kingdom Fungi; phylum Basidiomycota; class Agaricomycetes; order Boletales; family Rhizopogonaceae; genus Rhizopogon; species Rhizopogon sp. AM-2018a. Next base: position 39,813 of record PVYJ01000313.1, on the reverse strand, counting down.
GAGAAGATCATTACTCGTGCCGACCTCAAAGGTAGTTTGCAGTCTTATGATGAAGTGTGTTTCTCGTCAATACGCCGTGGAAGTTCAGAAGAGTTTGATGTATTTTGTAGTTCATGAATGCGACCGCAAATTATCGTGCTGCTCTACTCCATATGTCGAAAGTGACATTCGCATTTGCGGATGCTTTGGAGAAATGCTCTGGGTATGTTCCAAATGTTAATATTGGGGAGGAATGGGTCTCATTAGCGCAGTTTAAAGGGTCCTTCGTATGAAGCAGGCACAAGACTACAGGCTGCGTCAGGACTTCATCATCTCATTGGTAACCACTGGCATGTCCTTGTATGTATTGCCATTATTATTCCTTCCTTCAATCTCAATATTCTGAATAGGCAGAGACGCTGGATAGGAGCTTCGAGAAACCACTACGGCAGCATTTGGATACATACCGAACGATCGTAAACGTACGCAGCTCCTCCGCAGCCTCATGTCGGTCTCTTTCACACGTCATTGTCACAGGAGCGCTCCGCATCGTATGAGAAGGCCCTTCGCGAAAAGAGCGAAATAATTCGTCAAACAGAGATGAGTAACATGAATAAAAAACAGCGAAGTGGGTCCATTCTTCCGACTTCTCGGTCTAGTTGGATGACGCTGCCACCCTGTCCAGACCTACAAAGCTTCCGTGAAGCCCTTGCAGTCCTTCAGCGTCAAGTGGACGACCTGGACGATATCAAGGCACAACACTACCAAGAAATAATGGAGCATGAGGAGGAAGTCTGGGATGTGGTCCAAGGCAAGGTACGCGCATTGACAAATCATCACGTCTTTTAGTGACAAGCTGAACCCTGTTCGCGTCTAGGTCTGTGTGGTCGTTCGCTCGACTATGGACGTGTTCGACAGATTTACGAGTAAGGCGTAAGTCAAATTAAGACCCTGTAAATCACTGTTACTAAAAGTCTATCCGCCTTATAGATCGGATCCTATCTTAGAAGCAATGCTCCAGTCTGTTCCAGACCCATTCGACTCGTATGGACCCCCTCAGGCAGAAGATCAAATCTTCACCATTCTTCCTCCGCTAGCTGTTATGGCCAACGCACCCTCACCTTCGCCGAGCCCATTAGCTACCACACCACCCCAAAGTTCTGACGTTTCCCCCGCGATCATTAATAATTCGTGGGCTCCAAACGGAGGTTTCTTCGCTAACACAACTTCGGAATGGGCTGATTCTGTCTCCCCATCTTCAACACCCCCTCGGTCAACATCACCCCCTAGTATGCTTAAGCGTCGTCAGTCGCATCCACCCACCAAGATACATCATGCACGGAAGGCAGAGTCTAAGCTTCGGAGTGTCCTTTCGGTCATCGATGAGACACACGTCCGACATCCGGACCCTGTCGATACATCCCCCTCAGAAGCCAGGACTTCACAGTCCGATATAAACGGAGACCCTCTCGAACCAGATACGAGTTGGGAGACGTTTACCTATGGAGAGTCACCATACCCGTCCGTGACGGACGATGTAACCCCAGTTCAATTGACATTGACCGATTCAACGCCCAGAGATGCGACACATACGGACATCGGAGAATCCGATGTCAGTCAAATTCCCCAGTCGCCGCAGTCAGTTGAGACACTACATTTCGCACGTGTTTAATTGTATACTCTCATTTTTATTTTTGCGTTTACGAGTCAAGATGACACACGTAGCGTAGTGGACAGGATACCATTTATGATATGATCATTACTTACGATCAATCATCTGATTCGCCTTTGTTAAAAGCACCCTGACACGCGTCAACCATGTGTTGGTTGGACACCATACTGATATAGCGTGTCCTTGTTGACGGCTGCCGGACTCTTGAAAAGGAGATCTGTGCCTGCTCCAGTTTTCGGAAAAGCGATTACATCTCGGATGGTTGGTGTTTTGCAAAGTATAGCCATCAATCGATCAAAGCCTAGATCGGAAGTTTTTGTCAGTTTCGGGTGCGGGGAATCCAGACTTGGACAAGGCACCTAGTGCTATTCCGCCATGAGGGGGTGCACCGCATTTGAGGGCATGCAGTAGATGGTTGAACGAGGCTTTTTCCGAGTCACTCAGCTAAAGAAATCGAGTGAGTGGGATCAAAGTATGGGCGAGGGAACAAGGAACCGAACCTGTAGAACCTGAGAAAAGATGTATTCTTGCATGCAGGCATCGTGTACCCTTACCGAACCGCCACCAATTTCGACACCATTCAGAACAAGGTCGTAATGCTGTCCCCGAACCTGAAAGGTCGAGAACACCGAGCTGAGGCGGTGAATTCATGCGAAAAAGTACTAGCACGAACTTGATCGATACGGCCTGCATACATTGCTTCTATATCTTGCCACATCGGCGCTGTGAAAGGGTGGTGAGTACTGCTCCATCGCCCGTGAGCCAAGAACTCCTTGTCAGGGTCAGCCCGCGTGAACAATGGAAACTCAGTGACCCATAGAAAGTGAGGAGCTGCGGGCGACACGTAATCCCCTACAAATGGCATGAATGCCTCTCCGCGATGATATTAGACAACACACACCGCGGGCATGAGCTAACTCAGATATTCGTATCCGGAGGCGACCCAGTGCTGTGGATCCCCCCTATTGACATGAGAACATGTGGCTTAGGATACTGTAGATAGTATAGTTACACACCTCGGGAACTTTGCGACGGCGAGATAGCCATAGCGTATCACCGCCACTCACTCCTAGGGTCTTATTCAAAAGGACATGCTCATCGTGGCTTAGCTTCAAGTTGATCGACCGGTTATCACATAACCAATTTAGCATATTACTATCAGTGATCACGGACTGAGTCTACAAACCGGCCGTGGGAAATTATCGATGACGCTCAAAAAGGAACAACTCACGACATCAGATTCTTCCTGGGAGTTACATTCGTCATTTGCTCGCAAGAATTGACTGTTTTCAGATGGACGAATAATGATTGCTTCAACGATTTCCCCGAGATTCTCTAACGACGACCGTGCGCGACTTGGCAGTGATGGCGTAATATCCTGGATCTGAAGTACAAAGCGTAAGCGCTAAACACGAGGATAAGCGCAGCCTATACAACCTCCAGAGCGAACCGTGTGTCAGGTTTGTCTGAACCATACTAAATGATCGTTAATACGACCGAGTTATAATGTCCATCGCTCGAAAGATGACTAGCTTACACGTGTCATTGCTTCGTTGTAGGTGATCACCCGGAACGAGCTCGGAAGCGTGATCCCTTCAACTTGCTGCCATATCCGTCCAACAAGCTTTTCAATTACGGCGCGAACTTCGTGACCGCCGACTCGCCATGTATCAGATCGTGAGTAAGACTTATCCGCACCCCAGGAGACGAAAGCCATCTCTAGATCAATCTGCGTGAACTCGGGCTGTCTGTCCTTGCGACCATCTTCGTCGCGGAAGCACTTCGCTATCTGAAAATACTTGTCAACCGCTCCCGAACAGATAAGTAACTGTTTTGGCTGTTGTGGAGACTGCGGAAGAGCGTAGAATAGAGGGATATCTTTTCCATCCTGCTGTGCAGTTGATTGACCGACCCGAGTTGGAACCAAAAACTCCCTGGCACCTTCTGGTGTTGATTTCAAAAGCAGTGGAGTCTCCACCTCAAGAAAGCCTTCGAGTGACTGTCATTACAGAAAATTGGGCGGATATCAAGAGCACGCACCATCGTCATGTAAAGTATCCCGAATGATTCGAGCAACTCGACTCCTTTTTCTGATGTTGTCCGAAAGAGCAGTCCTACGAAGATCAAGATATCGAAAACGTGCCCTAAGGTCTTCATTGACCTATTATTGACCTCATTAATACTTGAAGTACTTCGCGTCATTATGCATACCAATGTCTGGTTATCAGAAGGTATGAATGGCATGCACTGCGCAGGATTGAGGAGAGTAAATTTGTCTACTTGGACTTCAATCTGTCCTGTACCTTCCTTCGAAATGCTGTGAGTGAGGAACTAGAACGACAAGAGGCGGCCACCAACTGACATCACGGCGAGATTGATCTGGTCTTACGCGTACTTGACCCGTGATCGCAATAGTTGATTCGACAGGAACATCCGACAAGGCGGCTAGATGATCGTCTGCATTCCCCTTGCGTATAACCAATTGGGTGATTCCAGAAGAGTCTTTAATAGGAAAGAAGGACATGAATTTGGATACTTTGCTTTGTTTAGAAAAGTAAGTAAATCGAATAAAGGAGACGCTGGAAAAGGTAATCACCGCTCAGGGAGGAGCCAGCCAGTCAATGTGACGTGGGTGCCAGCGTGCGCGGGAGTGAGCTCACCGCAAGTATGAGTACGCTTAGGATACGGGGCTGTTGAGTGTGTGTCAGCATAAATGTGCATATGAGAGGTTCGCGTGAGGAACACAAGGTATCGCTGACCAGAATGAGCATTGCCTCGGGTCTGAATGTGCGTCTTTGAAATCCATAATGCTGGAATTCGAAAATAGGGCGACTTCGAAGGTCTGGAATTTCTGGTGAACTGGAAAACAAAGGACTCAGAAAGTCTCCCTAGACTGCGCATGAGCAACTATGGGAATGAGTAGCAAGCTAGGCTTCCTCCGTAGCCTGACCTAGTTAGTTCCAGAGTTAACGCGTTAACGATTGCGTTAAGCACAAGGTTAAAAATTGATTACATAAGCGGAAAAGGTAATTTTCCCGATTGACCTCATGGCACCCACCACATCGTATCCCTTATTATTTTTAAGTAAAATTCTTCTACTTACAGCTGGCTAGCGTACGCCATGCGCTGGGGTGCTCCATGGACTTTCTCAGTGTTACTTTAATTCGCTTGTTTCTTTCATAATCCCGTTTCCCTTCGCACGGTGGCTATGACCCAAAATATTACAGACATCTCCTCTGCCAGGCTGCGCGCCTTATAAGAGGTCCTACATCTCTAGTTTTGTCGCATCAGATTCACCACCCATGTTTATGCACCACTTACCCATCGAGCTTCTTGATAACGTTGCGCAGCACCTCCCCACCACATCTCTCGCTGCCCTTGCTCAAACCTGCTCCACTCTTTGTCCAGTGGCACAACGAATCCTCTACCGTTGCGTGTCAGCTTCTGCTTGGACTCAAAACTTGTGTGTCGTCGATACTCTTGCGAAGAAACCCCATGTCGCACGTTTCGTGCGCTCCTTTTACATCGCTATAGACTCCCTTTCTCCTGTCTTCCTCGCGTTTTATCGCCAACTTGCAAATGCCATCCTAAATATGTCGGAGTTGACCTCCCTTAATCTGCTCGTGGATTCCAGCGTGAGCTGGGTATTGAAGGAATCATCGAGTCGCATTGACTTTCCCCACTTGCTTCAGTTTACCTGCTCCTTTCCCTTCGATGAAAACGTTGCCAGGTTCCTTGACAGGACACCATCACTCCTTGAGCTGGAAGTAGATTCCATGCCCACCGCGTTCTCTCGCAATTCGCCAACCCCTTACCTTTCTCCAACTTCGATACCCCGTTTGGAACAGTACATTGGCTCCTCCAAGACAGCCGAATTAATTGTTCCTGGGCGTCCGGTGAGGAGCGTTCACCTTAACGGCGCGGGTATCTCGGAGGATGATATTCCTCTGCTGGCTCGTTCGGCTGTCCCAATAGTTGTTCTGGGAACCGTCACAAAGGCGCCTCCTGTCCCTTTCTTGGAAGCACTTCACAACCACGTGCCCCATTTAGTCTATTTGCGAGTAATGTCAACCCAGGACATCTTCAGGGCTCCCACTGCCGTAAGTCACCATGGCTTTTCACCCCTGGCGGACAGGAACATTAATTTCCGCGGTGCAGGAATTTTATGAGCAGGTAGCCAATGCGCTAACGTCCTTTACAGAGCTCAACGCATTCGAGCTCTCAGGAATGCACTGGGGCTCTCAAAGGAAACAAGACGATAGCACAAAAAGAATTTGGCAATCAAAACCCCTCCAAAAGAGGACTCATCCCGAGGACGACCTGCTTTTTGGCACAGAAATATTCATTGCATACTGATTACACATTAGAGGCATACGCAACTTTAGAGCACACGTTCAGGTAATTTCATATGAGCATCCTTCTGCAGTTATTTCGCTCCACCATGGTATTAGCTTAGCATTTAGCATTTACAGTATTTCGAGTACACGTCTAAGAAGGCTAGCTCATCTCCTCGATCGCACGGTTAACGAATGATACTGCATCATAACAAACAAGGCATCCTTCACTGAGGTCTGATATGCTTGTCCCCCGCCCTCCCATGAACTTGGCGGCGACGCCAACATATTTAGGTCCACTCGGCGGGACTTCGAATTTCAAAAATTGCCATCCTCTGGCAGGTTCGTCATCAATGGTGACTTTTTCCTGCAGGACGTCATATTCTATCCTCTTAAAGTCAAAGCCAAGACCAATGCCGAGAGCCTTGGTGTAAGCCTCTTTCAGGGTCCATATCCAGTAAAATCTGCGAATTGCCTCTTCCTCAGGGATGTCAGCAGCAAGGACAATATTATTCTCTCGGGCTGTGAGCTTCCGGTGATAAGGCGTGAGCGCGGACAGCGTGTAGAGAACTGGATATTGTACCTGGCTGCCAACACTGTCGACAAATTGCGTGAACGTGGTCCGCGGAGGAATTCTGAGCTGCATGACATCGACTCCTATATGAAATGCAGGAGGTCCCAGGTCACCCGTTCCAAAGGCCATGGCGATGACGCCTTGATCATGAGTGACGTTGAAAGCTAAGGGAGGGTCGATGCCAGGAGTAGTCTGAGTACAAAATCAGCGTAAGATGGGAATAAAGCTGAAGGATCTTCCTACGCAGTATGGCTTTCCTGTCTCCGTGGCAGTAAACGTCATGGCTTCTTTAGCGACACCTCGCTTTTTGAGTAGGACCCTGGGAAGGAGATTTCCAATGAGCGACCCTTGAAGCCAATGAAGGTGAGACGTCAGTGTTGGGCGTTGTCGATATAATACGTACGACAAGCATCTTCGCGGCGATAGAACTTGCTGATTTTGCTCTGGGCAGTCTGATCGACTAGGGGTAACGCACTATGATAGAGCTAAACGAACATATCAGGCGATCGGGATGAAAACATGAAGTATCTGGCACGTACAGAATCTGGGAAGTCGAGCGGGTCGTATATGACATTCCAGACCTGCATGGGTGGAGTAGATATCGCTAGATCTGTGAAATGCCTCAGCAGCCAAATCGGCGCTTCAGTCGCGGTTAAACCATTCTCCGGAAGCAACCGGCGCGGCGTAGGCTAAACGCAACCTCTTACTTCATACCTCGTACTTCCAGTAATGACGATCCAATTTGTGACCTTTGGGATGTTCATTATCGATGAATTTGACTTTGCAGATGAGCAAGGAAAACCTACTGGACAGACTGTACCACCCCAGGGAAGACTCGAATCTAGCACTAGCCACTGTTAACATCTTTTAAACTTACGCGATGCATTACAGATTGGAGGTGGGGGAACATATGCTACGATCGGCGCTCGCATCTGGTAAGTGTTGTCGGGTTATCGCATGACTTAGATTTGTGGACAGCTTGAAACATCTGCAGGCTGCCTCCAGATACCCTAGGAATGATTATCGATCGAGGAAACGACTTTCCTCAGGAAATCGATAAGAAATTACTGTCATATGGTCCTGACGTATGGCACTTCCGTGACCACCCGGATCGCTGCACGACTCGAGGGATGAATTCATACAGAGGAGAATATCGAGGGTCGCTATATTTCCTCGTATATATTCTATCGTTTCCCTAACATTCCAGATATGACTCTAGTTATGAATACATCACTCCGCGGATCAGACTGACACCTCACGACTTGGCTGGCACACATCTCTCGCGTCCTGCTTCCGTTCATTTCATTTGTTCACCCAAGCGTGCACTTCAGATCCTCTCAGAAATTCAAGAGATTGAAGGATGGAACCCGACCACGATCTTTGAGCCAATACCAGTTCGTGCAGGCTTCTGTCTCAGAGCTGTGCATCGGATATTGAATGTCGAGCAGGATAGATGTGTTCCCGAGGAGCTACCCTCGCTGAAAGACGCCCTCCCAAATATAACAATCCTCAGGTAGGAGAGATGATACGGCGTCAGTACTTTCGCTCATGAGAACGCTAGTCCCAATGCCGAAGAGGCTTTAAGCCTGCTTTCTCTTCCGTTGATTGTTACGAAACCTGCCGTGGAGAATGCTGCATCAGAACTCATTAAGATGGGAGTGGGTGAAGGTGGAAGCGTTATAATACGTAGTGGCGCCCTCGGTGCATATATCATAACCTCTGACAGAAAAGGGCAGTGGATAGACGCATTCTGGAGCTCTGAGAATATCGACAAGGTAGTCGATGTCACAGGTGCAGTGATTCCTCGGAAGAACGTGTGCATATCTGTGGTTATGCTGACAAGAAGCTAGGTGCCGGTAATACCTTTCTTGGTGGACTCGCCGCGGGGTTGCTCTTCGCAAATGGAAATGTCCACGAAGGTTTGACAGTATCTTACATGATTGAGACGCACAAGGCTAATATGTGGGTACTACCATTCACGCGTTCTAGCAGCATTATATGCTTCTGTGTCAGCCTCCTTCACGGTCGAACAGCTTGGTCTGCCACACCTTACACTGAGTTCCAGCGGAGAGGAAGAATGGAACTATGACTCCCCACGCAGGCGTCTCGAAGTTCTGCGGCAATGGCACGAGAAAGAAATAGAAAATAAAAATCATTAGAAGTACTGATGTACAGAGTCCGATACAACAATAATGCAAATCGCAGGTACCATCGTTGCTCACTATCGGCTTTATCACTCACGTTCAGGTTGACGGTTGTTGCTGCTGCCCCTGCGGTTGAGCGAATTTTGCACGACTTGCGGCGAAAAGCTCTTCTTGCTTTGCCATGAGTTCTTCTGGCGTTAAACCCGAATCCTTTATCTTGTCTGCCTTCTTTTCCCGGTCCTGATACATAGTCCATCATATGCTGGGTGTTTGTATGAACCTCACATACCTTTTGTTGCTGCTTGTGATCTTTCAAGACGTCCTCCACTTCAGCCGTGAAGGAATCGAAGCCCAGCCGCTGTAGAATAGTCAGCCGACAATAATCTAAGTCGATCACATATACACACCTTCAGCGCCCCGATGATATGCTCTGGTGCTATCGTCTTCTTTGATTCCTGCTCACATATCTCATTCGATTCCGAGGAGATCAAGTGGATGAATTCTACCACTTGTGTGAACTCCAAATAGGATAGGAAGATCATTGACGATGTTCACCTACACAGCATTCTATGACCAGATCTCGCGTCTCCTTCGCACATGTAACCTCAGCTGGTAATAGTTCTGAGAGCGGAACGTTGGGGGATCCAGAGGGAATGAAAGAACAACCACACGAAGGTACATACCACTAATCATTTTTGCTACCGTTGCCTTCGGCAGCGAGAGATCTTCATCCGACGGACCAGCTCCCGAGTGTCCTTCTCGGTCTGACATATTCTCCACAAAGGAAGGCGCGATGTGGCCAAAAAGCGAAGGTGGGGGTTGTATATGTTGTGTTGTGATTGATTCCTTTCTTGTCTTTTTCGAAGTCCGAATTTACATCCTCACACTATACAACCAAGATGTCGTCGGTGCGTCAACAAACTCATGGCCGGATTTCAATATACTAACCCACCTCAGGTCAATCCTGTTAATCCAAAGCCCTTCATGCAAGAGCTTACTGGCAAGCCGGTATTCGTGAGGCTAAAATGGGGGCTCGAGTACAAAGGATTCCTCGTCAGTACTGATGGGTACATGAATCTCCAGGTCTGGACAGTCTTAATGTCTGTTCTTGTGGATCGCTAATATCTTGTGTAGCTGGCCAATACAGAGGAGTTCCAAGATGGGAAATCAAACGGTGCTCTGGGCGAAGTGTTCATCAGGCATGTAGTTCATTAATGTATCGTTGACCCTCTCATCAGGTTTCATTCAGGTGTAACAACGTGTTGTATATCATGAGTATTGTTTCCTCTATTTGGGTTCTCTTCATTTACATGTTTTGTGACTTTACAGGGAAGCTCCTCCAGAATGATCATGCAGTAGGCAGAGACAACACCTCCAAAAAGTGACTTGATGTAAGCCGATGTACCCGAATTTACATGGTAAAAAGGGCAATAACAGTAATCAGTGTGTTTAAATTTTGCTCAATGCATCAATCTTCCAGTTTAGATTCGCGATGTGCGTAGTTCTACAGTTCTACTATGCAATTCAGGCAATGCTACTGCTTGCCTTTCCGTCGTTCTTTAAGCATATGGCTACAGCTGGATGTTCCAACGACTTCGCAAAACATTTGAAAGTAGAGCTTTACATAGTTCGTCGTTGAATGGCGTAGGCAAGTCGTAAGTAGGAAGCCAGGGGTAGGGGTAGACGAAAACCTGATTACTACTATCCTTAGCCAATGAGCATTGAGAATGGAGACACGTGACCGAATTATCGTAGGAGTGCAAGCATATTTTGCAAGCCATTCCTTCCTTCCATACTGCCAAGATGGCAAAATCAACTCGATCAAAAGTAAAGCGCTCATTCAGAGCCAAAAAACGCGAGGAAGGTGTCTATGCAGCAACTGAGGCTGCACGTCTGAACAGACTCAATTCTAAATTGACCGCAAAAATTGATGATGGAGATGAGGAATTAGCGGAGGCGGTGGAACCTGATACTGCACAAGGTTCGTTGCATTTTGTTACCTTTAAGATGTAGTACCTGGGATGAGAGGAGCTGCATCTTTTGGCTTGTTTCGCTATGTCTGACGCATAAAACATCAATGCTTATACATTTTCTTCTCCAGATGATTCAAAACGTGCTACCCCACCAGGTCCACAAGTTGTCTCAATATCTCTCCAAATACTAAATTTATTCTTTTGTAGATGCCATGGATCTCGATGATGCCGCGAATTCATCAGTAAAATCATCGCGCGTCTCGACTCACGGTCCAAGGAATTCACGAAGGGAGGAGTGGAGAAGGTCAAAAGGCATGACACCTGTACCAAAATCAACGAGAATGAACCGCCAGGGATTACCAGCAGCGAGACGGAAATCTGGTCGTCCTTCACGTCGGCGATGATGCGTGGTGAACGACTCTTATTTTTTCATCAAGTTGCCTCACCCTATTGCCATGCCATCATCTGTATACCACTACATATATATCAAAAAACATATACATATGTAGGTTAATAAGGCTAGAGGTTCGTCTTTGAATCTCAGAAACGACGGTGACTAAATCTACTGTAGTTATGTTGATGAGCTATATAGGCACTTTCCCTAAATTTGCAACAACGTCCGAATTATGAAAAAAGCCCTGGAGGACTAGTATGTGGTATAAGGCTAGCGCTGTCATTCAAACGGCTGAACCAAAGTGGATATGTTGTGGCTGTTGAACGGTTGAACGTCTGTCTCCGTAGCAGTCACCGGGATGCTTTGAGTCTATGTTGATCGAAGCCCTGTCACTGTCGCACTCGTGGCCGCAAGGCGACTTGCTTGTGGCAGATTGCGATGAGCTGGAACAAAATTATGATTAGATCACTTCAAATGGCCTACGGAGAAGTACATACCTGAACTCACCCATCGTAATCCCTTCTGCGATGACATGAACCTCCGGCTTCATTGTCTTGTAGCTGGGCAAGAAGCTGACAAGACCCGCAGGACTTCCATGACCAAGGGGAGGGGTAGCAATACGGTCACCCAATGACAAGTTGTTGCGAATCTTTTCCCGCTTGCTAGCGTTAAATGCATTCAGGCGAATAACCGCTCGGAACGCTGCAATCGCTCTACGCGAATTGGTGACAGAGTGACAGTAAGAACAAGAGAAAGGACGTACGAGACTACAGCAGCGGGTACCTTAAATCGAGAGTTGAGCCCAGAAACATAAAACAGCTATGCAACTTACCATTGCAATCCTGCAGTCAGCACTTGTTTTAGTCGGTAGAATTGATCATAGTCATCGAAGCCACTCACACATTCATTTCATCTAACAGTTCAATATACGTCAGGGTTGATCCCAGAAACAAAACATACTAGCTCACCGTTGAGGTTGAGAACTGCCAAGACCTGTGTGGATGTCAACCTCGGTGGGAGCATATCCGAGAAAGGACCTACGGCTGGGACAGCGTTGCATGTCGACGTGATGAGGAAGTAAACCAGGCCATTTCGAAAGATAAGGCTTGAAAGAGCTTCATCCCTGAAACGCTTTCCCAGAGCGAACGTTGTCATTACCAAGATCACGAAATCAAATGACATGGCTGGTGTATTGGGTGAGCTGCGAAGTATGGAGAACTCTGATCACTTGCTGTAGACGTAGCTCAGGTTTATAAGGACGTGGTTTGTATTGACAACCGCACAAGTTCCACCCCGATCATCCCATGATGCTTGCACGACCATCATGGTGCGAATTAGGATGGCCCACTGGCCAAGTGACAGGCCGAGCGTGGACAAAACTGCCCAGCGTTTCCACTCCCAGAGTGCCATGCTTTTAAGATAGGGTTAGTAACTTTGAGTAAAATGGTGTAAAGCGCTATTTACGCTCTGATCATCAGCGAAGTGGAAGCACTTAGAATTGTTAAACTGCCTGCAACCTGCGAGAATCATATCAGCTTCAATCGATGCAATGATGGATATACTAACTCACGGAAATGAATGTGTACAAAGTCTTGAGAATGGTCAGCAAGGTCGAAATGTCTGCAGGAGTGCGCATATTGGGGATAACACATACTTCACAGTTAACCTAATAGAACATAAACAAAGTATAAGTAACGTTATGTGTTTGAAAACCGCGCCATATTACCTTCGTGGATGCGTGGTTAGAGATTATCCTGGAGGTAGTTTGAGATAGTATAGGAACACCAGGGGGTAAATAGTGGCTTACAATCCAACTAACGCAAAAAGCGTGCTGTAACGGCACAGAAAAACGAAAACTTTGGTTTATTCAACCACATAAGGTCGATTGTCAATGGCTAATACACGTACTCTATCACCTTTTATAGTCAGCTATGATCATGAATCGAAGAGTGACGCACTAAAGGCCATGCAAGCTTGCGCCTACCCACGAAGATGGATACCTCGAAACTGCCGGTTACGCAGATTTCCCAAATATAAATCCCGAAGAGCACATATACGACCTTTGCAAATACAACTTTAAGGGCAAGATAATTAGGGTCTGACTTTTCTTCATAATCCGTAAAATACTCACTGCCTTCTGTCTCTATTTCTTCTGGATTTTTCCAGTCAATCATTGTGAATGATCTTGGGATGATTCAATGAGCGACAATGAAGGGCAAGGAACTGAAGGAACAACTAGTGAAGAGCTAACTTTTGACCCGTCGGATTTATATGTCTCCTGGACAAGATATTCAGGGATCAGTGAACGACGCGGCGTCAAGGTCTTTCGGGCTCAGCAAGAGCCGAGAAAGTGAACATTGGGTGTTACGTACCTCCCAAGCATGGAATGCCCTCACGGGCGGCGGTATGACTTTGTTGTCATGACTGAGCATGTCAGTCTCTTTGTCTGGCAGTGACGTTCGCCACTAGGAAATTTCACCAAGATACCAGATGGCCTGATCATGAACACAAAGACCAAAGTGAGACGATAGCCATTCCATGTACTTGGTTTCCATTGCACAGGTGGAATGGAGTTTAGCCCCAAAGTGTTCAAATGACGGAACCAAAGACATGCACTGGCCGCCGCCGAGCGTGCAATGAGCTGCTTGATCGGAGCCGCGACTGATCGATGATCGACGATCCTTACACCAAGGGACGAACTATCCATCGATCCGGTACAGAGATCCTGCCGAGAATCTAAATGAGAATAACTTAAATAAGTCATAAAAGAAATTTTGGCACTGAACTACGCACCGCATCACACTCTAAGTCATTCTCCTTCAAGTCTAGTGACATATCACATGTAGTAGCGATTCGGACGCTAACGTCAGTCATAGTCAGGACACAGCCACCATTCAGCCATCACTTCGAATATTCGATCTCAACAAAGGGGATCATTTCATAGTCAGAACTCGGACAAAGGGCTGATTTTCAACTACACCACACCAACGCGTTACCATCTGCCCCTGCGCTAACCAACCAGGGTTGCTTGTTGACCCATTTGATTTGGAGCACGCCAAGTCCATCCTTGACATCATGGCCACGCAATATCTTGAGGGGAACGATTAGCGGATCCGTCATAAGATCACTGTAGACCCTTGCGTGGAAGATTTGGATGGAGCCATCGTCAGAAGAAGACGCAAAAAGAGGGTAGGTTGGGTGGAAATGCAATGATCGAATGGCTCTTGTGTGATAACTAGTCGCAAGTCACCGAAATTAACGACTGACTTCGAATGAAAATAATTAACCCACCGAAGAACCTTGTACGGTTTTTCGCTCAACTCTAGATCAAACCAGCACAGTTTTCGGTCGTAGCCGCCAACGATGACATGATCGCCAGACGGATGTATATCCATCGACGATATCCATTGGATACCAGGCATCAGAGTTTTCAACAACTTCTGCTCGGCCAGGTTATACAATCTGACGTAGCGTTGTGTCTAATGCACGTGAATAAACACGGCAAGGAGAATGACAAGGCGAACACGTACAGCAACGAAAAAGTGGGGCTTCGTAGGGTGAAACAACACCATCTGAACAGCACCTTTGATTTTTGTGAAGGGCGCCTGCGAGTGTCGGCGTGATATCTGATGCATCCAAACACCACCTTGGGTCTCACTGCTGGCTATAAATAAGGGCCCATTTAGTACTCAATATTTCTTGCGGAAGCTTTTGCTTACAGACTGAAGCTAGATAATCTCCCTTTCTGTGCCAAGTCAACTGTCGTGCAAGCCCAGACACGCCTGGTAATTCAATAACCAGGATGGGACCTTCTTCAACAGCTCTAGATGACGATATCCATTTAATTGAAGACTGCGTAGCAGGGGGGAGAGTGGCGGGTGCTAGTGTTGACTGCGTCATGGTGAGCACGGCAGGGGAAAGATTCGGGGGCATGAGGAAATGTAGTTTCTCCTCCCTAAGGTACTTTGTCAGTAACGTCATCCCCAGGGTAACAGGTAATCCTCACGTTCCAGCGACGAAGAAACAAACATCTAGTCTTGGGCACCATTCAATGGCACCCACTTTACTGCCCAGAGTCCAACGCTTAACCTCTCGCCCCACGTTAACCTCCCAAAGGCTAATCACCCCGCCCTCGTCACCACTGGCCACCCACGCACCATCCGGACTTATGCTCAGACACCTAACCCGTGCTTTAGTATGAGTAAACTTCAGTGATTTGTAGTTAGGGAACGGCCGCAGGCTACCCGGGCTTGGAAGCTTGGGTAGTAGGCTGTTAGGATCGACGTTGAGCTTTATCCTTTGTATTCGCGGTGCGAGGTAGAGATCAAGTTGGCGATTAAAACGCTGCTTGATGAATTTGTCGAACGCGGGTACTAGACGAAGCGCAGAATACTTTTGCGGGAGATAGTCTCGCTCCCGGTCTTCGGGTTCAGTATTTTCCCACTGCTTTCGCTCCCCCTCAGTTGGCAAATATTCTTCGGGGGGGTTGTATGATTCGGAGTTCGTAGGAAGCTTTGGTTTGGGTGCTGGTAATGGAGGAGGCTGATTCGACGGTGGCTCATTCCATATTGCGTAGAATTGGTGCTTTTTGTCCGCTGCAGTAGGCTTAGATCCTACTATTCGACCCTGACGGATGGCACGAACAATCTTCATAATCTGGAAATAATGTAAATGATATGCAACATGCAACTCGGGACAAAGCATACCTTTTGCTTCTCCCATTTACTTGGTAGCCATCTGCGCTTCGGCTCTGGAGCTGATGAGATAGGCATGACTTCCTCTTTGCCTTTACCCGTGAACCATTCAATCGTAGGTTCATATGGGTCGTATTCAGCGTCAGGATTTTCTCCAGCCTGTAACCTGCGGATGATGTCCAATTCCTCGGCGGATAATGGTTTGTCCATTTGGGTATTTTTGTCAAACGCAGTCGTCCTGCAATGCATCAGAATACGACCTGATTGGAAGGAAAGTGTCGCCTACCATGAAGTAGGGTCATCTACTGTTGCGAGGAATTTATCGAGTTCATCGCCTTTGGCTGGACGCAACACTCTTTTTCCATTGATATCGTAACCTACGTGAGGTAGATCATCATACCAGTGCATCGGTATGTTACCAGTACGGCTAGGATCCTGGGAGTATTGTTAAATCGAAAGGACATATGGGAAGAGCTAGAACCTGCTCACCTCTTCCGTCGAGGAATCCGAATCATAGTCAGGTTCGATCTCGGGGTATACAGTTTTTTTTTGGCCAGTGATGTCGGAAACCACAACTTTAGATTTTGGGAATATGTGCAAGTCAGAGTCGGCGTCAGAGTCCTCTTCAAGGGTGTCTTCTTCATCGAGGTCATCCGTATCATCCTCTTCCTCCTCGCTTTCTTCGTCACTGTCGCTTGCAGCATCAATTTCCGGGAAATCGTCTACCTCTCCATCGTCCGACAAAATGTCACTCCCCCGCTCCTCGTCCCCTTCTTCTTCACTTTGGATCTCCAAATCCACCACCTCAGCAAAAGCACCTTTCTCAATATCTTCAAGCTCCTCCTGCTTACGCTTTTTCAGCGTTTTCTCCAGTCCTGTGACTGCCATCATTGAGAGCAAGAGTATGAAGAAAAAACGATTTTCTCCCTCTACTAGGGGAGGCTAAAGGACTTTTCGCGATGATTCGCATCTCATTTTTTGGTGAAAGTCACGTGACCGCTAGATGGAAATGTTGCTTCACCTAGATCGGATCGGGTATACAACTTGTTCAGTACAAACAGCGATGGTCAATTATGGAGGAGGTGAGCAATCGTTGTGCTAGACATAAAGATGATGGCTTGACAACGTTTGCACAGATGAAGTATCTGCTTTAGTCGTTGATATAGGCTCCTCATCCCTGCGCGCAGGGTACGCCGGGGACGATATTCCAAAGGCTATTGTCTCGTCGTATTATGGCTACAAGTCTACTGCAGGGGATGGCGACGTGCAAATGGGAGAATCTGCACCAGAAAATGGGGAAACGACCCCCAAACCCCCAAGTGACGCGAAACTTTACCTCGGGCAGAACGGCCCCTCCATCTGGAGAGAGGGTATGGAAATTGGGAACCCTGTACGGGAGGCATTGAGTGAGTGATTTAATACTTTGTTCATGGATGGTATTGAGTGCAAAATATGTAGTTGTTGACTTCAACCCGGTCCCTGCTTTGATATCTCATGCGCTGGTCGACGTTATGCGAATCAATCCTTCCGAACATCCCATCCTTGTAACTGAACCAGCTTGGAACACATCCGCAAACAGAGAAAGAATGGCAGAGATTATGTTCGAGGAGTTCCATGTTCCTGCGTTCTACATTTCCAATACTGGCGTCCTGAATGCGTAAGTCCATTCGACCCCGTTTCGTATGTGACGCTGATGTCTTGGTGTAGTTTTGCTGCAGGGAAGGGCTCAGCACTAGTAATCGATGTTGGTCATTCAATGGCCAGCATCACCCCAGTAGTCGATGGTTTCGTACTACGAAAAGGTGCGTTGACGGTGTCTGGCCATTCTCTTATTCTCATGCCTCATAGGCTTGGTTTCGTCTGCGCTACCTAAACTTGTTCATGCCCATGCACGACACGTACTATCCAACGGCACACAGACGCGTCGGCCCATCGACCTTCTCTCACATCAGCTTATCGCCAGCAAAATGGTGCGTTATTTATCATGCTTACATCGCTTTTTCCATCAATGCGAAATCATACAGCCTGTCGAGCCCAGCGCACCACCCAAGTTCACACTGCGTGAAGACCGGATACCCGGAACGACAGAAAGTTGGAAGGCTTGGTGCGAGAGCCGTGAAGTCGACGAGTGGATACAGAGTGTTGCGGGTGTACTTGACCAGGGATGGAATGAACAGTGAGCTGCATTCATGGATGTTTGCGATCTTTCTGATCGTGGGTCGTAGAGCTGCAGCATCTCGCCCAGCGCGCCAGTACGAGTTTCCGACAGGTTACAACACGTACTTCGGGTCGGAGCGATACCAGGTCGGCGAACAGTTCTTCTTCCACTCCCCACAACTAGTGGTATGTATCTCCACGGCAAACCGATCTCAAAGTTGCTCATTATTTGCAGGCGTCAAATCCAAATCTCCCAAAGAACATTCCTACATTGCTTTCAGAGTCCTTACGTGCCTGTGATCCGGACCTACGGCAAGTCCTCATGGGAAACGTGGTTCTTACTGGCGGGGGAAGCCTCTTCCCTGGGTTTGCTGATCGCTTGGAGACAGAGCTCTCAAGGAATTTCCCTCACGTGAGTATGATACTTGAATTCCGATATATGGATCTAGATATGTCTACAGGTCAAGATCCATGCTCCTGGAAACCCCATCGAACGAAAGTATGGTGGATGGTTGGGAGGAAGCATTTTGGCGAGTCTCGGCACTTTCCATCAACTGTGGATCAGCAGAGAAGAGTGGCAGGTAAGCACTACTTAATTGTTCCGTTGCCAGCTTTAGTTGATACGGTTTCTCAGGAGCATGGTAAGGCTATTGTCGGGCAGAGGTGTAAATAAGTTTGTCATATAGGAGTTCGCTATTGGTATGGCCCGCCACGGCTGGCTGCGAAAATGCAGCCACGCATGTTGGCCCACTACCGACTACGAGACCCTCGTGTTTGTCCCAAAAATATTTGGTAGGCTGTTACAGCAGAATGCATATAAGCCCGCAGGAGCATAGTTATACTCCTAAGCGAAGGTCAGGTGTCGCCGAATCACCACTCATTTTTTACTCGCCCCACGATCCCTAATGTGCTCCAAGACCCCTGTACGGTAAGGTGGGCAATGTCGATATATATCCGAGGGCGCCTCTGCCCTTAACTGTTATCGTCTTATTCAACGTCGACTCAGCTCGTGATCTGCAGACACGAATAGTCCGAAGCGCTTCGTTGAACTGAACAATTGAAAGTTCTTCACTGCTCTCATGAATAGTCGAGCTTCTTATGTAAAAGCCTCGGTTCTTGTTCCAATCCTGCTCTACCAACAGGAATAAAGCCCTGAAGACGTCATAATCTATCTCAAGGTGAATCTCATCAACTTGTCTGCTATGACCACCAAAAAAATTAGAGATCGTCGCTGCGTACGCTGTCCTACAAGAAGCTGTCCGAAGTGTTTCTGGCGCTCTCTCAAGATCTTATCGTGTGCTTTCAGCGTCAGACGTACATACGAATTCGACTTTAGGATCTCATAGTCAACACGATATACCAAATTCTCATTTGCACACAGTGCGGGCGTTGTATCAACCACGAAAGAGTCAGGGCTCACTCTCGCACAACAGAGCACGAACTTGATATGATTTCAACATGCTCAAAGCCAACTACCCGAATTCGTTTGTTTAAATAAGTCACTCCAATCTTGATTGAAGCTGCCACTCTCCTCATATAGGATTTGTTGTTCTTGCCACAAGAGCTATCGCCTCGAATGCATTGATAACCACGCAGTCGCAACTGGTGATTATTTGCTACTGCAAGGCATATGCGTTAGTTTCAGTTTATTGGGATTGTCAAATACATGATAATC
The DNA here is from genome assembly GCA_002995095.1 of Rhizopogon sp. AM-2018a. NCBI lineage: Eukaryota > Fungi > Basidiomycota > Agaricomycetes > Boletales > Rhizopogonaceae > Rhizopogon > Rhizopogon sp. AM-2018a. The sequence continues at coordinate 20,217 of PVYJ01000313.1, read as the reverse complement.
ACATTTTGATGAGAGATACGACGAGAGTAGTGTCGTGGTAGTCGTTACCACCTGCCGGGCTATCCTCGGTGCAATACTGTCAGTGCAAAGGTAAGTCATAATAATAATGAAAGCTGAATAGAACTTACGGTGTAGTTTGTCACCCAGTCAACGGGGACGTGCTACAAAACGATTCGTAAGTTGCAACACGCGGTCACAACACGTATCTAGTTATCAGACTCTGTCTTAACCTACCTTATCTTTCTTACAGCCTTTCATCACTTGCCAAGTGAGGCTTGCCTCCCGAACCGAGCGCCTTGAAGATGATCTGGAATTGCCTGTCATTAGCGCTGTCGGCGGTAATCACAACGGCCTCTTGATCCACGAATCCCAATCCTCCCCCGGTGATAACCAGAGGTTTGTTGAGTGCCTTGAACGTGCACTCATTTTCGTCGTCGCCATCAGTGTCTTGGACCTTGACCTTGACCTCTTGCACAGCACCGGAGGTGGCGGTTTGTAGACATACAGCGTGGACAGCAGTTAGCAGCGTTACGTTCGACAAATATCGGATGAATGAAACTCATGCCGAAGATATATGCGCTGCAGGTTTTTTTTGGAAAAACAATGGTGTCGGTAAGTTGGGTCGCCATGTTGTTCAATGTAGATGAAGATAATGTGGGTTGTGTGCTGGTGATGGAAACGAGGTGGAAAAATAAGAATTTAAACACATTCCAACTCGGCGCATGCGTTCCCAAGTGAGTAGCTACAGGTGTAGTCCGCTGATGGTGCGGAGAACGTCCCCACTAGAGAATGCCCAGGCATATGTCAGGTAGTTTCCCCCAGGCCAGGTATTTCACCAGGCACTACCACGTTGGCGCTGGGTTGGCCAATTAGTGGCAAAGTGCTGACGGGGCGTGAAGTATGATTCCGAGAATCTGATCGAGCCAACGGCGTTAAAACTGTTTTTAGGGGCTTCTAGTCTCTGAGATTCCTCATGTATTAATTCTGGACTGCACAGAACATGAACTCCAAAGATCCGACTCTCTCAAGGACAAACATAAAACACACCTCACAGCAAAGTAATGCGCATTCATACGAGCAAGGTATACAATGCGTCATTCTGCAATAAAAACCCAGGAGCGTGGCAGTGCGTTGCAAAAGCAAGGACTATCCGTGCTGTAAACCGTAAGTAAAACCTGTTGAGGACTGTTGAGAAACTGCCGAACAACGGAGGGATAAGATCTATTAATTGTAAATATGCACGAGGCCTACCGCGACTGGGTTGGATATGCTTGGTATGCGGGATGAGGTCATTATCGAAGGGCATAAAACAAATCAGGCGGGGATAAAGTCTGACCAGACAGCCCTAGACTTAGTCTCCCGTAGTCAAATCATTTGAAGGAAGACAGTCGTTTAGCCTAGACTCGATCTGAGAGTTTGAGTGGTCGAAGGCGGTTACAGACCATTATATCCACAGACCCTTCGCCGCAGATCGAATGCAACTTAATCGGCCTCCCTTGACGCTCGTGGTCTCTGGTGGTGTCCGGCAGCCCTCTTTCTAGCTGCTGCAGGGTATCACGTTAATACTCCCCATTACCCTACATGGTACAGCTTTCTTCACTGCTGTAACCTGTTTGTCCCAAGCTTTCCTCGATATATTTGGACGGAATTCCGAGTGATGATTCTCGTTATGTTCGTGGACATGCTTTACGGTGAAGATACTCAGCTGAGATACTCCGGTTCCTTTCACGAAGGAGGGGCACTGGGACTAGATTTTCAGGGGTCCCAGAGAATCCGAATCCAGGTGCCGCGCCCTCTGTATGAGTGACTGTATGTCATCTCGTGTATCTGCAGTATACTCAGAAACGGTGTTTTAGATGTCGCTGTAAGGAGTTAAGGAGTTGTGAGCTCATAACATGATGCGTCCCGGGCCATTCTGTTCTGGGGCTGTGGTACTGGGCGCTGATCTTAGTATCAACTAGCGTAGTCCCACAGATTATGATACTTCCTGCACGAATTGGATGTTATGTAGTTTTATATCCATTGAAATGATAGCCACTGGCTGGTGTCAATGCAGGGCGGTCTACCGTACATCATTGGTCACGGTGTTTTTCTCACGGAGATTGGGACACAGAACAAACAGCTCAAATGAACAACTTGTACAAGCAGTAAACTGCAACATGCTGCAAAGGAAGCTCAACTCCAGCCAGCACTACCCAGACCCATTGCTCAACCCCATAACCAGAAGATGGAATGCTTCCACTGTGCAACCACATCCAAGCACACACTAAAACACAAACTCTCCGGGGAGTAATAGATAAGTTGAAAGTAAAAAGGAAAATGAAATGAAGGGAAGGGTTGGGAGGGGAACAAGCGCCAGCACTGACGTGTCCGTTCCGACAAGCTCCAGGGTCGAATTTAACAAAAGGCATTGGTTGTTTTTGTCGTAAAGAGTGGAATGTATGAAGTCAAAACAAACGAGACCATGATGAAAGTTGATAGTAGGCCGAAGCAACCTCGTTTAGTATGCCTCAATTGCCTCCCTGCGCTCGCGAGCACCCATGAGAACACCGAGCCCACCGATCGCCTTGCGCCGCGCACGTGTGGCAAAGTTCTTGGGCCCCAGCTCATCAGCACCAGAAGGCGGGCCACGAGGCTGCCTCAAAGGGCCAATGAATTTATGTGGGACAGCAACTGGCACAACAGCTGGGACAGGACGTCCCATTCCAAGCCCCTCGTATAACTTCTTCGCCGCTTCCTCCCGTGGCGATAGTGGCGATGTCTCCAGAGAAGAAGACGAGTGAGGGGTAGTGGGATTGGAGGGCGAGCCGGAACTCGAACTTGAGTAAGCATCCTCGTACTCGCTACCAGAATCCAGGGCGACGACAGGAAGCGGCCGCGAAATATGTGCATTGAAGCTCAAAGGGCGCGGGCGACTCTTGTTGCCAGGTGTGGTGATAATGCCAGGAGGGGGAGAGACACGTTCGCCAGGAGGTGGTGTGATCTTAACGCTCGGCGAGACAGCGGACACGGTACGGAGGCCACTCAAAACAGAATTGGTGGTGCTTCCACGGCGCCAGGAGATAGCAACATCTGACTTGGAAGGCGCGTTATCTCTGATAGCGTGTCCATTGCCGTTGGAAACAAAATTTCCCAGTGATGTACCACCACTGATCACAGTAGTCAGGCCGGGAGGAGAAGATCCTCTGAGCGGAGGCTCGGGAGTACTTGGGAATGTGACGCTAGATGTGACACGTGCCCCGAGTCGTCCCCCAAGTGGGGGCGTCATTGGCACCTGATCCTCAACTGAAGGAGTTCCGTGAATTCCGAGCTGAGCCTTGAGAAGCTCAGCCTGACTAGGACGCCGGGCAGGCGAGGTGCCGCTAGCAGATGTATCAAAGCTTGTATCGAGAGGGCCGGCAGTTGCGGGAGGATTTATGGTGATGCTCGGACTCCTGCTCTGTATCTGCTGGCGCATCGCATGCTGGATCAGGATAGCTTGAGCGCGGGCGTTGCGCTGTGCCTGTTCGGTCTGTACATTCAATGATCGTCGTTAGTATCCGTGTGAAAAGATCAGATAATACAACGAACCTGTAAACGGGCGATCTCCAATTGCATTATTTGCATCTGCTGATACGTATGCAACTGAGCATCGCTGGCACTTTGTGGCTGGATCCCATGGGAATATGAGGGGTAAAACGGAAGACTGTGAGGATTCAAAGCGCTCTGAGCAGCCATTTGGTGCTGAGCGAAGCGATTGTTTGAACCGTCCACGGCGGCTGTTAGGGGGCGTACATTGGTGGCTTGATTGTTGATATACATATTGTGGGAGAAAAGCTCGCCAAGTTCATCCATATCGTCCTCCTCTGCAAAGACAGAGTGCTGTAGAGATGTGGACGCAAACCGTGGGACATTGAAGGATCCGCCCAATGCGGCAGTGTGAGGAGCAGACATGGAGGTAGAACGCACACCTCCTGTGCGAAGACCACTGAGGAGGGAGGCACGATTGTTAGCCTGCATGGTGGCCATACGTGAGTGAAGATATGAGAAGATTGCGTAGAGAGTGGGGGTTGTGCAATGGCCTGGGTACTAGAATGACACTGGAAAGAATTATGGGAGAAGGCAGATTATGGTGAAGATAGTTGATGAAATGTTACAACTGAGAGTGGAAAGATGTCAGCGAGATGCACAGGAGAACAATGAAGACCACGTACGGGAGGTGTGGAGGTATAAAATGAGTCTCTTTAAGACAAAAAATGCAAGGAACCCGATGCAAGTCTCTGTTCTTTGGGAGCTGAACGACTTTGCGCGCGCTCTGAAGGATTATAATATGTGAAGTCTTAACGGCTTGAAAAAGAAAAAGAAATAAATGAGACTGTTTTATAGTGTTTTAAGTGATTTTTAAGGGTAACAAGCAGAAGGGGACTGTGGAGGGATGAAAGAGAAGAGAAAGGGACCAAAGAGCAAAGAGCAGAGGAGTAAGTAAACTAAAAGATCAAATCGTAAGTCCAAATAGTGGCTGTGTATCAATCAGTCCCCCTGCCACCTTCTGGTTCTGATGATCTCCCCAGCAACCGCTACCATACTCTCCACTGCCAGCCACTGCCTCGTTGTTTCTCGGATTGATCCAGTGTCGTTTCAGCTGAATTTCCGTGCTCCTCATAGTACCAAGTGCCACTCCCTGCTCCTCCTTGTGCACGTGCGAACGATCCTTATTGTTCTCTCGGCGCCACCGCCGACTCTGTCAAAGGTACTTTTTCGCACTCGCCCGAACACGTGCATCAAATACAGTGCTGCGAATGGGAGAATGAGCTGTGTGGAAGGGATTTAACATCGTCTGTAAAAAGCCAATGGATCATCCCAATCAAAACAATATAACGAGTGGCTTACCTTGAGGTACAATTCCCAGACATCGTGAAAGAAGGACCGAATCCCATCATCGTTCTTGTTCTCGTGCAACAGTATGAATTTCATGTCTGACCCGAGCATGAGCATTACCACAACGGAGTCGACTAGGAGAACATACTCCCTGGTGTGATGAACGCAGACACCGTCCATTCATTGAATTTGTCTACAGATTTCAGATACCTATCATCCATCATCAGTGGGGAGTGCTCCTAATCACAACGATCATACTTACATAGCGCTTTCCTTCCGCATCACATCTTCAATGACATCCAGACTTGCATTCGCAATCATCTGGATCACATGTCGATCTTGCCCCCCGCCCATCCTCACTCCACCCCCTTGCACATGATGAGACTGCGTAGCATTAGACGCCCCCGACAACGCCGTAAGCGTCCCTGCAAATGCAGAAGTAGACCATGTAGGCAAATTAGATGAAAGTGTTGACGTCGTTGTCTGTGCCAGCTTCGTAGAGTAGTGTGTCAGACTGTATATTGGTGTGTCAGATGGCGAGAGCAGGAAGAGATGATGAGACATTTCCGAGCCTTGTCTGTCGTGGTGGTCGCGAGTAAGGAGCTACCTGTTTGCGTTGTTGGGTTCACTGCAGGAGTCTTTGAAATTGCATCACCGTGGGCGTTGCGCTCAACATGAACGCTCTTCCGAACTCGCTCATGTCGAGAAGAGGCTTCAAGTATGTTTTGCACTCCACTTTCGGCAGGTCTCTCATACATTCAAAATGCAATACTCGAATGGCGCCAAGGCTGGTGCACAACACCCTTCGCCGGCTTAACCTCCCAGTTCATTCGCCACAACTAAAACCACTGACGACCGTTGCATCACTGATCCACGCCCCCGCCACGACTGTAGCCTCACCTGTCAGCGCTCCGAAAGCGCCACTGCCGAGCGTGTCTTTGTCGAGCATTCTTCAATTTGCTCGTACGCAGCTGCGTAATGCAACTCATAGAGATGTACTCCGCTCCGGGCAGAGTTCATTCCATCGCCCACCTCGCCGACCCAACTGGCTAGATTCCATCAATGGAAAAGTCATATTCATCGGCATCATTGCAATCAACGCCAGCGTATTTCTCCTTTGGCAGGGCGCCAAGTCTACATACGTGCGTGGGCGCTTAGGTGCTGTGATATGCGTGTTGTGGCTGACCGGTTGTCGCAGCAAACCACTCGCGACCCTACACTCTTGCTCTTCCTCCACCACAACTTTTTAGTGAACTGGAAGAACATCACCTCCGGTCGCGTGTGCGTATTGTGTTCTGCAATTGCTACATAGGAACTTACCTGATTCGCGGGGCAGGTGGACGCTTATCACCTCATGCTTCTCCCATCAAGACATAGAGCACGCCCTATTTAATGGGCTTTCATTTTACTTCATGGCCCCGAGCGTCATGCAGGTCCTCGGAAACACGCGTTTCTTGGGCCTCTACTTCTTCGGTACGTCTCTGGACCTGATTCACATTTCTAGTCGCTAATGAAAATACAAAAGGTGGCATCGCATCCAGCGTGGCGAGTCTCGTGTGGAACCGCTTCTACAAGAATGAGATCAACTACTCCTCGCATGGTGCTAGCGGTACGTCACCACCCAGTCGTTTCTTGTTCATTCATTAAAGCATTACGCAGGCGCAATACTGGCAAATATTGCATTTTACGCCTGCGCGTTTCCAAGGACCACGTTCTTGATTTTCTTCGTCATCCCTTGTCCTGCGTGGGCGTTCCTTCCCGGCATTCTTGCTTTCGACGTGTACAGGAGTGTAACAGATGCTGTGAGTTGATACTCTAACTCTGTATACCACCCAACTCACTGAACATTGTCACAGAGAACGACAACGGATACCGCAGGTCATGTTGGCGGAATGCTATCAGGAATAGGCTTCTACTTATGGAAAATGGCTATTCGTCGCTAGAAGTTACTTTGATGCTAACATACCACCCCAATCAGTCAATATAAGATTCTATTACGCAGCACATGCGCGAGGTGTAATATAAGCACGACTGGCGCGCCGAGGGGAGAAGAGGAAATGAAGGTAATATACTGCCTGTAATACAAATCAAACGGCATATAAAATATTCGATGAGATGGCGGTCTGCATGCGCGACAGGTGAAACAATAGAAACAGATCAACGAATGTGGTAGTTGCAAAATATACCGGAGGGGCGCGAACATTCAGTCTGATGCACGACCCTTCTGTGGGGTGTTCATCAGTTTGTCCAGCCTCCCCATCTGACCCTCCAACTTCGTCATTCCGATAACATTCCCATCCACGTTAAGGTCCCTTGCGTCATGCTTGTCAAAGTAGTACGTGAGCAGGTTCTTCTTATTGTCGTCGAGACCATCGAGCAATGCGAATAGATGGGTCTCGTCACGGAGCACGAGCTGCGCAGCAATGATAGTAGCGTATGCGGCTTCACGAATGACAAGAGTGGCGTCGTTTAGTGCTGCCATCAAGGTAGATTTCAAGCGCGGCAGCTCCTCCTCAAGTACCTCAGCGGGCAAGCGCATCACAAATTTCCCCAGAGCGATGAGTCCAAAGGCATGCGATGCATCTTTGGCACTTGCATCCGACGAAGGTTCCGCCAGAAACGCCCGCAGGCTAGCGTGCATCGTAGTCAAACCGTAAACGGGTTCAATGCGGATTGCAAGGGAATCACGTATCGTCTTGGTTGCCTCAAGAACCTAAGGCCGTCATCAACATCGAGGACATCAATGATTTGAACAGGACTTACGTCAATGGCATTACAATACCGCACAGCGAATAACGTCGCGAATATATCGGTTTCCCGTCCTTCCACGAACGGTGCTTGGCTGCTCAGCAATTCCCAGAGGACTATAAGGCCGTATTCAAGCTGCTCGGCATCCTAATTAAATAAATATGTTAAACGAGACACAATCAATGACACCGAAAAAAGCTGACGCACTCTGGAAGGCTCAAGAAACTTGATCAGAGCATCAAATAGCCGTTCGAAACTCCTATCCCTCGTCCATATATCAGATATTAACGGGGGGAGAGAGCGACTAATGCCGAGGAAAGGAGAAACAGTGGAAGGAAGTCCCAGTCCTGGACTCAGAGGAGACGCAGATCCAGAAGGTATGGGATTACAGCTGCACAGCATTGCCAACTTCTGGAGAACCCGAATATCAGTTTGATCGCTCTCCAGTGCAGTAATGTAGTCATGGAGTTCTTGTACTCTGTTATCAACTCCAGTTGCTTTGAGGGGTGTGGCATGATCAAGGGCTATGTTCGCAGGCGCTATGTTAGATAATAGTAAGGATTCGTAACTAATGGCAACCTACTGGACATGCGCTTCAGCCACCAACCAGTCTCGTGCACTCGGTCCTGAACTGGCCTCAGGAGAGAATCTGCGGCTTTCACGTTTGCGGGACTGTTCTTGAATAACGCAGCCTGCCGGAATATGGCTGTATTTCGGTTATCAGGAGTCACAGGAGGAGCCAGACTTCGCATAATCGTCGCATTGGGCACCTTGGGTTTTGGCGTGGCAACACCGCCACCAAGTAGCAGCGATGGAGGAATTGTGGAGTGCTGGTTGTCCTCACCGTCTGGATCATTCAGCTCCAGTAACCGCTCTGCAGCACTCTGCGCTTGCTCTGCGCGGGCTCTAAGAGCATCCTCGACAGGTGCTGAACCCGAAGGCTTTCCTGAAGATCCATTCGACAGTGCATTAGATGTAGTGTAAGGTGTCGATCTATTGGAGCGGGAAGAGGATGAGGCTTGCGGACTAGGTGCTGGAGGATACACCTTGTACGGAGTTGAAAAGGACATGAGGTTAACAGACTCATCATCCATATCAGATTCACTGTCGTCGGGTATGGGTATAACTGTTGCCAACAAGAGTGACTCCTGGTCATTGATATAAGGCATCACAGTTGACTGACGAACAGGGACAACGACTGCGGGGACAGGAAGTGCAATATGCCGAGGGGTTGGTGATTCGTCGTAGGAACTCGGAAGAGACTGCTGCGCGGTTCTATGGACAGATGAGCGATTGGGAGAGAGGGATGGGGTGAGTGGGGAGGATCCTCGTCGCCTGTTTGCTTCAGTCGGACTTGAAGACAAAGATGAGTCGGTAGAGGAACGGGAATGCGAAGTCATGAGTGCGCCGGAGCTGACGGAGCGAGGCATAGTACCACTCAGGATGCGTGACCTTGGTGGCGTTAGAGGAGACAGGGATGAACGGGGGGAAAGTGAGGACCTTGAAGTTGGCGATGGCGAGCCGTGCCCATTCGAAACCTTAGCCGTTGGGCTTATTGGCGAGACAGCTCTTCGTACTGGAGGTGACGTTGCGCGTGTCGCGTGCGATGATGAAGTGGCTTGATGTCTCAAGGTAGGGGGCGCCGTTGCAATGGCTTTGGCCTTGGCGCGACTCGCGGCAATCGCGGCTGCAACACTGCTCTTCTTAACACTCGGTGTAGTTGGTGCAGTCGTAGGAAGATTAGCAATAGCTTCAGGGTTCGGACATGCCTTTTCCAGCTGCTTGCGTGCTGTGAGATCAAGAGACTCGAGAATAATAGTTGCTCTGTCATGCCAGACACCCTCAAATGCCCAAAACGCACCGCGGGCTGTTCCCTTGACAGCCGGATTGGGGTCAGCCAATGCTTTTTTCAAGGACTTCTCGAGGATTTCCAAACCGCCTGCTGACTCTGTGTGAGATCTCGCTCGCGTCCCTTGTGCCTGGATATACTGGGTGATGTGAGATAAGGCGAACGTCCGAGACTGCACTGTCTTTTCTTGGAGAGTGTTCCAAAGGAGGGGGAGAAGGGTCCGAGGATGTGGTGAGGCATGTTGCATTATGACTGAGAGCGACTGCTGCGATTGTTGAGCAGTGATTTTCTTGGTATATCCTGCCATTCGCAGCAAATTCGTGAACAGCATTTCACAAAAAGGGTCGATCCCAGGGCCCAACGCTATGGCAAGTTCGGAATAAAGGGAGCAGGTGGTTGCAGAAACCGTCGTTCGCAGACTGACGAGCTGAAACAGAGAGCGGTTTACAGAAAATTTCCAACAAATATAAATGCTTACTGTTTTCACGGAGGACTGCATAAATCCGTCTTTCAGGCATTGAAGGAATATATCAGGGTATCTTATATGGATGTTTCCGGAGAGCATCCCGCGGACACGCTGAATGGCGCGTTCGCGGGCAGCCCAGTTGTGTTCTGTTTCCTTCCCCTGTGTCGCCAATTAAAAGAGCTGGCCATATTTTCAAGATGTCAACAGTACCTCGAATGATTTTGCAAATGCTTGAAATTCAGCTTCCATATCTCGAACGGACGCAATCTATAATCGTTGGTCAGATAAATTTGCGTTGGTTGCTATATCAAAACATAGCATACAAAAGCCGGTTCAACTGCACTCGCTGCTTCACTTGAATGTTGTGACAAAGACGGGGAGGCAACTGCAGCTCGACTTGCTGGTCTGACAATTTCCTTCACGTTCCCTTGACTGGCTGCTCTGGCCATACGAGCAGGCGCAGCTCCGGATGCCGCACCTACTGTTGGCCGGCGATTCTGTTGCAACATCATGCTTGGTGGAACATACTCCTTCTTTGTGGAGGGCTCTCCATTGCCCGCGGAGGTCTCACCCTGGGGCGTGCTTGCTCCAGCAGCACGACTTGGATTCATGAGCTGGGACTGAATATTGTCCACAATCGCTTTGCGTACTCCCTTCTTGACCATCTCCTTCTTAAGGTCCGAGCGGGCAGCGTCCGTGACACCAGGTCCAGTAAAGAGCTCTATCACGGAAGGCGATGCGCATGCGCGAACATTGCCGTCCATGTCTTCCAAAGCGTCCACTAGCTGCGAAAGGTATGGTCGAAGGGGGAAAAGATGGTGACCACGACGAATGTGCACAAGGACTAGTAATGACTTTGGTAGAGGGTGAGAGGTTGTCATACATCACTTAAAAGACTGTTACTTACCTGTTCTCGGACTCTGGCAACCTTGCTTCCGAAGCCACTATCTCTGAAGAAACGCTCAAATATCGCAAGTGGGGGTTCCTGACCCTTGGCATCCTTCATCTTTGAGACAGATGATGGTGCTCTGAACGCCAGTCCACCTAGGATGACCAGCGTTTCGCGCGCCTTATCACGAGCTTTGTCGCGATTATCACCGAGGCGCTCGAGCACGCCAGGAGCAGGGAGGAGCGCGTGCATAACCTGGCGGAGAACCATCAAGTCATGCGATACTCCAACAGCTGACGACGTGGAGGAAGATGCAGACAGTGGGTATGTATTTGCGTTTGGGACTCCATTGCTGCGCGAAACGATCAGTGGAAGCAGAGGAGGAAGTGCAGAGAGTGTGGCGGTCGTTAGATGTTGATTTGAGATACGAAGACATCCTTTGAGAGCAGAGATGACTGGTTCTGCATCTGTGATCTACATTGGGAGCAAGAACGTTGGTGAGCGAGGCCCGCGCCTTATAGATGTAAATGGCACGTACTTCTATGCCGGCCTCGAATTCCGCCTGCAGTTTTGTAACAGCATCAACCTTCTGGTCAACGTCTGTGGGTACTGTCAGGTTCCGAATGATAGGTTCTTCAGGTAAATAACCAACCGTTGTTTTTGCATTGATTGATGAGCTTTTCGAGCCGCTCAGTGCTCATGATTGTTTGAGAGAAAGAGGGCTCAGTTGATTGGACCAGCTCGTGAGTCCCGAAGGTTTCCTGCCATTCACAAATGTGTGGCGGAGTACAAGTTGCTTCTCGCGCCCCGGGCCCGGAATCCATTCAACAAACACAACTCAATTTCTACATAGTCTCAATCGGATGATGATATATATTTTACAAGCTTAAAATGCAATACAATAACTCGAAGTACACTTGTATTCGCGAACTGACTCGAACTATCTTCACCGTGATTCGCTATGAACTCTTCTTATCTGAATGACCTAACGATTTTCCAGGTAAAATACTGTCGCGAATGCGCTGCTTCTGATAGAACAAAAGGGTTATTAATAGCCTGATCGCAGTGATGCCAGTAGAACCATGAACTAACCAGAATCTTCAGTTCGGGGAAGCCACCTTCCGTCTTCCTATCCCACATCAAGTGAGGGGGACTGCCTTCGAGGTTGAGCCATACCCTGAAACGCCCTCCGGTTTCCTCGGAATTCAGAGGAACGATTGATATTGCCTTCAAAGCTGGAGGCGGAAATGTAAGGAACAACTCTGTGGAAACCCAGGTTGCCCGATGCAGCCTGCAGGGGTTGAAGATGAAAACTATAAAACTAGAACTGATGATACTTACCACCGACACTGGGTAGCACATTTATCACGGTGAGCCGATCAATAAGCTTCGACAAAAAGTACTGCGTACTCGATCGCAGAATTCTATGGTAATGCTGGGTGACGCCAGCGGAACTGGTGGAATAAAGGACGTCTGTTCAAGTGTGAGCTTGTCGCCAGTCTTTTCGATCGACACTGCATTGGCTTCTTCACCGGGGAGCGGACAGGATGGCCCATCAGCCATTTCTGTGATCGTGGATTGGAGTGAGTCAACTTGTCAAGTACGTGATCAATAGGTCACGTGAACACGCAAATCCCTTATTGACGCGTTATTTGGTCGAATCTACTCTGGATGCACTGAATTGCGCGTATTCCTTCTCCACCACACTAATACGCCTAGCCTTGCTTGGAAAAGATGTCCCAAGACCAAAAGACAGGCGCTAAAAGAGACCATAGCGTGGACGCGATGTCGACATCGCGCTTGGACATGGATGAGAGTAAACCCGATGTAATATGGACCGTCCATGGTGAGTTCCAGTCTCAAGCTCAATCACAACGAGCTCATCGCGACGCCTAGTCGAGGTTCGACTCTCGACGAAATCTAGACGACGCGTAGATGTTATCCAAGATCTTGTACGAGTTTTTATCGCCGAGAACTACGATCCCATCTCGCTCCCATCCGTCCTCGAAGGATGGGAGGCAAATCCGACTCTTGCTTCATCGGTGGAGCAAATTGCAATATCAGAATCAGCATGTCCATTAAGGGCACTATACCTCAAGGATGTTTCTTTGGAAATTCATGCTTATCAGCCAAATGAAACCGATGCGGTCGAAGAATATGCTAATGGGACTCCAGGTAGGGATGGTGAAGAGAATGTACTCGCTGCGAGTGTGTGCGAACTCCCATGTAGGGCATGGGAAGGGTTGTGGGATGGCTTGATATATGCGGACAACATCAAGCTCAAACTACTGGATTATATACATGCAACCCTTGTTCTGAGTGACGCTAATGTCGACTGTGGGTGAGGCAGTCAAGTGATTATGATGTATGCTAACTCTGTCCCAGTTAACTTGGTGACATGGAATCGCGTCGTGCTGCTGCATGGACCCCCAGGTACAGGCAAGACGTCACTGTGTCGAGCACTTGCTCAGAAACTGTCCATCCGTTTATCCCATCGGTAAGCCTAATATATGTGCAATTCGTGTACTTATTTGCTCCACTTTTCTCAACAGTTACTCTCAGTCACGTCTCCTAGAGATCAATTCACATTCCCTTTTTTCTCGCTGGTTCTCAGAGTCCGGGAAACTTGTACAGCGTCTATTCAACAACATCATGGAAATGGTGGAAGACGAAGACTGCTTCGTGGTTGTGCTAATAGGTAATTCTGGTGTATACATAGACAGTCGAGCTATCCGCTTAGAACGTTCTAGATGAAGTGGAATCCCTTACTGCAGCTAGGGCTGGCGCCATGGCGGGCACAGAGCCATCAGACGGCCTGAGGGTACGTCTACAAGCGAGTTTCATAATTTTGTTTTCACGTATATAAGGTGGTTAATGCTCTCCTCACGCAACTGGACAAGCTAAGGCATCAGAAGAACGTCCTTGTGATGTCCACAAGCAACCTTGCAAAAGCCATAGGTAAAAAAAGGACAAGGGGAACCCACACGAAATATCTCATTACTTTTCACAGACTCGGCCTTCGTTGATCGAGCAGATATTATCCAATACGTCGACTTGCCACCGCGCGAAGCCATTTATGAGATTCTGCGCAGCTCCTTGTGCGAGTTTGTGAAGAAAGGAATACTACAAGAGACGGTGAGCTTGTCCATGATCTTAATGCGATCATCAACCTCGTTTATTGACGTATCTCTTAGAAAGTTCCTGCGCTTCACCTAGCACTATATTATGAAGACAGCGTCAAGCATCGCCGTGGCGCCTCAAGTGATGTCATGTTGAGCCATCCAGAGCAAGACCTGGCCTTGACCCTGCTGGCTCTTGCAGATAAATGCAGAGTAGGTTCTCAATTCCCTAGTTTTCGCGGCTTAGGAACTCCCACAGGCTCAGCAACTTTCTGGACGCGCACTCCGACGCCTGCCAGTCCTTGCACTCGCAAGATACATTGGTATTGGTGTGAGTACATCATCGGCCTCGGCCACAGGCGGTCTCAACAATTCACGGTTCCAAACTGACATACGTACGTGGCTGGAGGCGATGGAGAAGGTCATCAATGATCGCGCTGCAGATCACGGAAAGCTTGTGTAGTCGAAACCGCGCTCTCATGTTTTGCATCACTCTCGTGCATTGTCGTTGTCTTCTTGCACTCTGCCATATCTCATGTATAATACCTGCAATCGCAATGAACCCACGCATGTCAATGTTATCTTAATTGCAGTAAAACCTCCTGAATTCAGTGCCCTGACATCGATGCATCGTAAAAAGGTGGTATAAACGACCAGAAGATGAAATCGGGTTTGGTGATCAGCCTCTCATGACGGGTCGACTAAAGAAATTCCGTGAGTCATATTAACAGGAAATTTAAGGAATCACCTACAGAATTGCAGGGGCTGGAGCCTAGGCGCTCTGAGACCTTTATATCCCGCCATCCATCCACTCCGCAACACCCGTCCACCATCTGAAGCCCTCGTCTTCCCCGGCTTAAAGTTGACTATCCTCGTCCACGCTTTTCTCGGTATCGTTATCCGAGCATTCTCGCTGAGCAAATAAATACTCTTCCCAGCCCACACCCGCCTCCCAAGCCGCTCCTTGACTCGCTGTGTCGCCCGCGAGAGCGCGACTTCGTAGTAGTTCTCGTACCACGATACGAGTTCGTCTAGATTTTTCTCCAGGATCCTCAGGTGGAGATTGATATTGAACAATTTCTCCGGTGTTGGAGAATCCGGAGGTGCGGAAGAAGCGTCGAGGTCAACGTCCAAAGCGGTTGTGACGTCGGGTGGAGGCGCGCTGCGAGAATCAGAGGGGGCGGGTTCTGAGGGAGATACTGGTGCAGACATGCTGTCGCGTTGCTCGCAGTAAAATGCAATATCATTTTTCTTCCTCCGTATGGTCATCCTCGCTACCCACCCGACCCATCGCATCAACTCCATATTCTTGTCTCTGTTAGCCTCTCCAAAGACAGGTATTATAGTGCCCCGATTAATACTAAAGTGCGGCGCAGGCGTCGCATGGGGATTATGATACAGCTGCGACCGCAAACGACGGTCGACTTGGCGATCGAGACGCGTTGCTTGGAACAGGTAATGCCGTGCAAAGGTGGCGTGGCCTGCGCGCGATATATGCCTCAACAAAATGTTGTATGAAGTGGTATTGGGCTGGGCGTGGGGAGCTTTGTATGGCTCGGTTGACGCGGGGTTTGCAATCCCAAAGTCATCTTCGTCATCAAACTCATGGGAATAGTGTTGGCTAGCTTGTGGTGGAAGGGGTTGGGTGAGGACTTCGAAAGTTTGGACGAGCTTGGCTACATTTCCGAGCCGGCCCAGCATGTCAAGGGTGGTATTGAGAGCGGGGGTAGAAAAGGGTGACAGTGTACTGGACCCTTGCAATGGAGGGTGGTCTGGATAATCTAGGTCTATACCATATCCCAGTTTCATGAGCTGAGAGAAGCCCTCCTGATCTAAAACCTCCTTGAAGATACGTATCACCAGGTCAAGGTTGAAAGACGTGCAAGGGATATTCCGTGCGGACATCTCCTTTAGCAATTTCCGGCAGAGCTTGCTCGTGTCAGCAACTATGTCTGCACGCTGCGCCTTGTACATTGGTAGAGACAGGCGGTGTGCGATTGCTTTGAAGCATAACCCGAATGTTTTCGGCTCAGGGTCCAGTTTGCAGACATGGGTGAGTTCGGTGAATACATGCATGGAACCTGTATAGTGACCGACAGCAGCGAACTGCTCCAAAATGACATGGTAGTCCTGAAGAGTCGCTTCCGCGCCTGCTGCTCGAATATTACGCATGACTGTCTTGAGACGGCCCTCGTAAAGGTGAGGGGCACGTAGAGCTTGACCTCTTTGCATGCGAGACGCGGTCCAAGTTCTTAGGGAAGCGGGGCTTGGGACGCAACGTCGAAGAACTGCTTGATGAAGTTCTAGAGGAGGCTTGTCGTATTCCGCGTAGCTCATCAAATCGACATAGCATGACCACACTCTCGAATGACTGCGAGTCTGAAGCGAGAGGACATGCATAAGAGCAGAGAGCTTTTCATGGCTGAGACTGCGTTGTGAAGGAGTGGTGGTGGTTGTGCTGGAAGATGGATCATGGAGGGTATGAAGGGGAAGGGTTATTGCGGAAGGACAGCGGAGGGATGTATGGAGAAGTCGGCGTATGGAATGGGTTCGGGGAGTTGCAGAAAAGCAGACATTGGAAAGCTGTCTCCGCATGGAACAATCGGTCTAAGCCTTTTGCTTGCCTCCCAGTATCAATCCTTACAAACTTCGAAACCAATTGGGTCCGAATGAAAAATGTTGATGGCGTCCTATTTTGGGAATTATCCTTAGCAAAAAACATTTTCATGTCCGACGGGCATTCACTTGTCACGGTCATTCTGCGACGACAGCACATGTAACCAACATCTCAGATCGTACTGATAGAACACGGCGGACACTCTTGCAATCGTAACCCATTACCCAAGTCACACGTCGAGAGTTGCTCCATGCCCATTTCAGGAATTATATCTGAAACCACAAGCAGCATTACCGTCTGATCTTTCTTCTAGCTTGCTGCGGCGAGGTCTTCTCGCGCAGATCTATGCGGATACCTGAGTTACAGTTTGCACGAGTATGAGTCCTTAGATGATCGATGTGCATGTTCACTGGCACGAAGGGACTTCGATAAGTATTTCACCAATTGAAATGCTTGGCCGAGAGTCCCATGATTGCAAAGAAGACATAATTGATGCAAGGAAATCGATATGATTACAACAGCAATGTGTGCGTGTACTTTTCGCACCCGGACCAACGTCGAATCGAAACATGAGATCGAGGGCGTCTCATATATATATACATCGCG
>PVYJ01000295.1:0-13994 GCA_002995095.1 Rhizopogon sp. AM-2018a | reverse complement strand
ATATTTCCAAAAATTCGGACGCCTCATCATTACCGCTCAAGCGCGTACACAAAAAAGGTGAGTACATCAGTAAACTATGTAAGAGAGCGGGGGGTTGCAACCTGTAGTATCAGTTATACGTACAAACGAAGTCGAAAATCGAACGTGTGTTACAGTATGTAGGCTCGATGAATGAAGCCTCTTGGACGAACTTGAATGCATGTATGTGTACAGTCAGCTCCAAGCTCGCACAAAAAAAAGGTCAAAAAGGGGGGAGGAGCGAGCATGCGAGACAGGCTGGGGGACGTAGAATACTTGGATTTGGATTTGGTATATGTGTGAGAGTGGAGAGTCGAGAGGAGACGTTGTTATCTGATACAGCTCTAACGCAACGAGCCCAATGAGGCTGCTCATTCAATAGCAAAAAAAGGGGAACGAAGACGAAAGAAAAAAAAAGCATAGTTCGAACGAAAACGAAAATGAGACCTGCAAGCAAGCAAGTCGAGTAAAGGAGCGGTGGGTCGAGATCCGGAACAGGTAGCGAGAATGAGTTGGGATCGGATGGGAGTTTCATGCATGTTTCGGCCCCCTCGTGCGTCGCGTACGCGTACGCGCAGCAGCATCCGCAACGCGCTTAGACCGCCTCAACGAACGGCCATCTTTCGAGCCCCTCGGCTCCAGTTCTAGTTCCGGTTCTGGTTCCTCTTCCACCGCTTCAACATCCACCTCCACATCTCCATCTCCATCAATGTCAATGTCGATATCAACATCAACATCTGCGTCTGTGCCTTTGTGGTGATCAGTGGACTCTTCCTTTCTCTCTTCTTCCTCATCCTTCTCTTCCCAATCAGGACAAACGCACAACACGCGGAACATCTCAGCCTCCGTCGGGCTCAGCGGCGAGTCGGCACCTCCACTATCACTACCACTGACACCGTCAGGCCCAGGTGGACTTGCAGCGACCCCCAAACTCGATCCTAACCCCGACGAGAGTTCCGCTAGTGCAATATCGAATGCAAATGCGGACGGGAGAGGAAGAACAGGCTCTGATTCTGGGATGGGGATGGGTTCTTCACAAAGAATCCACGTGTCCTCACTATGGTGTTTATCTGATGAGAGGGAGATGGGGTTACTGCATGTGGGGAGCTGCGACGAGGAGGAAGGATGAGATTCAGAACACAGTGGTGCATGCGATTCAGGTCGTAACGGAGAAGATGACGTCGAAGTAAGAGCATGGTCACGGTGCCGGCTATGCAAAGACCTAACAACCCCACCCCCAAAACACACTCCAAACTGCCCTAACATCCGACCAGGCTTGCTAACCCTCCAAAAATCCCTCAAAGCGCTCGGGAAGCGCATAACGAGTTCGTCGCTGAGGAATATGTCCACGCTTGCTCTTAACACACTGTTGGGGCATGGGCTTTGGGATTGGGCGAGGAATTGGCGTGCGATGGAGAGCGGGACCCATGGTCCGCATACAGATGGGTTTGGGTGGTCGACGTGCACGGCGCTGGGGGGGAATGTGGGACAGGACGAGGACGAGGACAAAGGGGAGGAGAAAACAGCCAATAGAGGGGCAAGGTTCACAAAATCGGTGTCTAGCCTGCGCAAAAGCACGCGTGTCGTATAGGCATGTGAAAGCGTGGTTTGGTACACCGGTATACCTGTTATCGCCAATATCAGTATCAATATCGATGTCGATGCTGTGTAAAAGAGAAGCAACGCACCTTCGACTTGCGTAGCGCTCACAGGCGGATCGCACGGCACACACGTATGCACAACAACCACTTCTTCCTCTTCCTGCTCCGCTTCCCGCTCTTGTTCCTGTTCTGTGCATTCAGGAATCGGCTCGGGATCAGCCATCTCCGCATCTTCACTAAGCGGAGGAGCAGCATGCGATGACGAAGCAAGCGGAGAAGTAGCTGACACTTCCACCGGCACGCGCTTCCGACCAGCCCACTCCATCTCCATCTCCAGCTCCGTAATGTGCACGCTATCCGGACCAAGCAGCTCTGCGTCCTGCCAGTTCAGTACGCTCTTCTTGCGCTCGAGGCTCTGTTTTCTCGTGTGCGCGTGTGTCAACCGAGAAGGCGAGTCATCTGGCGTTGGGGAAGCTGAGAAAACGCCCGTTGAATAGGATAAAGGCGGCGAATGGAACGTGCTCGAACATGTTGTGGGTGTAGACGGGGTGAGGGGGGACATGGGTGAGAGTGGATATGGATACGGATAGGCGCTCCATGGTGATGGTGACGGTGAGAGCGATAGAGTACGAGAGGGTAGAAGCGCCTCTGCACTGTCCCTATCCTCCTTCTTCACCTCCACCCCCACCTCTCCCTGCGCCCCAGCCCACCCGCTCTCAAACTCCCACTCCCACATCTCCAGTTCCTCCACTTTCACCTCACATGCCGCATGGTCATGAACATGATGCTGCTTCTCATTCTCGCGCGGAGAAGAGTCGGGGAACGAAGTCGAATAGGAGCGCGCACGATCGAGATCGAGGTCCTCCCACGCCTCCAACATATCTCTCACATTCTTCTCTTTCAGACTCACCCCACCACCACCGCCCACACCGATGCCACACCCAGGACCCAGACTTAAACCCTCATCCACATCATCCGCCTTTACGGCCCGCGATTCCTCATCATCGCTCGAGAAATCAAAATCAAACTCGCCCTCTTCCTCATGGTCCGAATCAGGCGGTGGAGAAGCACTCTCCATAGCAGGTTGCGGAAAGACATACTGCAGCGAGGTGCGGGTTGGTGGGGATACGGGCGTATAAGATGGAACCGTGATTGAACGGCGGGGGTAAGGTGGGAGGCAGAATGGCTCAGGGTTGAGGGTGTCTGGAGAGGACATGGGGATGTCTTGTTCATCTTCATCTGAGGAAGAGGTGTCGTTGGAGAGATCGATGATGTCGGGATTGGTTGAGGTGGGATATGCGGGGTCGGGACGGAGGCGGAGGGTGAGCTTCACTTTTGGGGGTCTTTCATGTTGCTCGTCTTCTTCGTCTTCTTCCTCTTCGGAAGAGGGAGATGGACTCTCGGCGTATCCACTATCGACGGGACTGGAACTCGGTGCAGGGCTCGGAGATTGGGAGTTGGGTCTGTCTGCACCACGACAGTGCCTGGTGATGAGTCGTTTGCGCTTCTCGCCGCATTTTTCAGTGTTTCTGGGCTTTGGATTGGAGGCAGGGGTGGAAGAGTAGTTGGAGAGGAGGACACGAGCGCGAGCAAAAGGACATGAGACACCACTTGCTTTGGAAAGGTACCATACGATGGTGCCACGGCGAAAGTTGGTGTGGCGGCCAGGAGGAATGTTGAGGGTAGAGTCAGTGGGGGATGGCTGCCTTTGTAGTGGTGCTCCACCGACGCGGGAATGGAGAGCAGCTACGAGATCATCGTCAGCAGGAGTGCCAGAGAGGACGTGACGGAGGAGAAGGGGTTGGTCTTGTTGAGCCTCGCATCTTGCGAGGTGATTTCTAATGTAGGTAGTTATGGCCTGGGAGGCTGCGGAGACGCTGTGAAAGGGGGTGGGGTAAGAGAATGTGTAAACAACGCGGTAAGGAACACACTTTTGACACATGAGGCCGAATTTAAGAGTCATCTCCGCAAGGTCCTTGATCGTCATAGCGCGATTGTCCTGTAGACATGAGGACAGGGGGTGAGGTAGTTGTTGGAGAGACTTACTACGCTTAGAAAGCAGCGACCGATGGCATGAAACACCTTGCTGGAAGCGTCCTCTGGGTGTAGGAGGACATTTGGGAGGGGGAAGAGGGGGTAATTTGTAAGTTGAGTGGGTTGTTGGGATGGGTGTCGTGCAGGTTTGATGCGACGAGGAGGGGGTGTGTGGCGAAGACGGGCGCTGGGTTTGTTCTTTATGCGTGTACCGTAACTATGAGAGTGGGATGTGTCTGACATTGGAGGTATATGATTATTAGAGGACGGTACTGAAGATTACATCGACCAGCGAGAATTGAGGTTGGGGTTGGTGGTAGGAAGGAAAGAAAGAAAAGAATCAACGACTAATTTTAATTTTACTACGTTACGTCGTTCGTCCGTATCAAAATTACTGTAAATATTACAATTGCTGCGCCCGTCTTTTCGATCACGTAAACCCTTTTTCCTTATTCGGTTCAACTTGTCCCCAAAAACACTCACCCTCCCGCGTCCCTACCTTGGTCTCCCTCTCACACACTACACTCCACGTTCCCCACCAGTGCCACGAAGGTGACACACGTTTTAACATCACGTGACTAATGCCGTCTCTGAAATTCGACGCTAAAGTACTCATCAGAATCTCTGATCACACCTTTCCTTTTTTTTTTTTCAAATTCCGCGTCTTCTCCGGGCAACCCGTTCTGACCTAGACTACCTTAACCGTCCAAATCCGTCATCCCTATTGTATTCATTCCTGTCATAATACTTCCTGTTTCAGGTACCAATCTTCTATGCATATTTAGCCCAGACTCAGCCTCAACGCTTCCGTTTGACATCAATCTGTCACAGTCAGTTATCTTTGGCGCTATGTCCGAACCTAACCGCCTCCTATCATTCTCACGACTCAGGAGTCCGTATGATAAGCTGCCACGTACAACTACATAAGGTCTAGGCATATGCGTCGACTGAACCACGACTGCCTTTGCATGGAGGCAATGGCTGAAAAATCTTCCTCAGAGCATGTACACAAACCTAGTCACCCCCATCTCACACTCGTTCTCATCTCCGTCTCAATGTACTGCCTGCTGCCAGAGCCCTCCAACGTTTCTCATGTACATTTCCTCCTACGGTCTCACTCGCCCTAACCTCTCGCCTATTTTCACACCAGGCAGACCACGCAGCAGCCGTAGCAGTTTGTTATTCTCATCCTCTCCCTTGATGATGCCATTGTCGCGCCAACGCACTACTTTGCAAATTGCATTGCCCATCCAATATCCCTCGGGATTGTTTTTTTTTCATCCCGCGGTAAATACTAGCAGTGACGTCACATAGTCGCGTTCGACCCCTGGTGCAGACTCCCTGCTTGACATCGGTTGTCCGCCAAAACTTATTGCTACAGGCGGACGGCGAAAACAATAAAAATGCAACTGACTCGAGCTGGTGTAGTAACGTACTTATCCACTGCTCAACTCGGCACTATGGGAAATCTTAACGTATTGTTCCTGCTTAGCCCCACCAAGTCCACTTTCCCATGAACCGCACGACTCGATACCTGGACTGGATGAGTCACACAAACGAATGTTACACCGGTTGCATCTCAGGTTTCTGATATCAGTGATATGATATACTTAGACTGCAGACAGGTACCATCTGTTGTGCGTGATGCATTCCGTATCCTCTGAAACGGTGTCCTTTGACCGCTCACTGCATCCGCTTCAGCGGTCCGAGTCAACGAACACCCCTATCAACGGGTCTCCAAGACCAACCTTCCCACTCACGGTGCTCCATCCCTTCCGCACAAGCGCAGCCTCGAACTCAAAATCGAGCATCAGCCTCCTTATCTCGCCATCCCTTGATGCCCATCTCGTCTCAAATCTTACCACAGGATCGTCTATAAGCGTTGTGGATGCTGTGGCGAGTGCGTTGGCGAATGTCGTTAATGAATCAGAGAGGGAGGACAGTTTGACATTGATTCTGATGCTGTTTATTCCAGTGGGGACATTGCAGAGGCGCTAGGGAAGCGGGTCGTACAGAGCGTTTGCGTCTGGAGGTATTGCTAAAGAGGAGGTGAACTCTACAGTTGCACGGGAGCCACGGGGAAGCTGGATAGTAGTAGCCAGGTACGCGGCGAGTAATTTCCTGTCGATGTTGATGATGATATTGTTGTTGGAATATTTCACGATACATGCAAGTTATTCAAGTATTTTTCTCTCGACGCACCTCAGTAAGGAACAATTATCTTCCTTCGCATATAAGAGTCTGCCTAGGGGAGACTCAGAGCACCTCGGTCTCTTCGCATAGGCTGAGGCGAGATACATTCGTCACTATAGTCGATCAACGTTAACGTCTCCGTAGTCCGTTCGTTTACAGTCGTCATCTCCGTTTCTATCCAACAATTGTGATTGTGACACGGACTCTCCGATTCATCAAAAGTATTACATAGTAGTAAAATACAACCGGCCCAGCGGGTTCACTATTACGGTCTAAGTTTAACAAAAGCTGCACTTTATGAGCCCCTGTATCGCGTGTGTTTATATGATGAGAGGCGCGTGTTGACTCTGGTCCACAACGACCAGTCGCCACTGCACTCGTACCTCACTTCGCAGACACGAGGAAGCCTCGAGAAAACCAAGAAAGCGATGGCTTTAGAAGCTTTCACATTTTTAATGCGAGAGCTGCCAAGATGCAGATTTTGAAGGGAGGGATGTTGAAATGACTCGGCTTTACGATCGACGTCGATATTCACGGCATTCACTGATACTTGCAAGGTATGCAAGTGAGGACATAGACGGAGGGCTGTGAATAGTCCGCTGAATTTGAGAGTAGGCGTACAAGGATACGGGTCTTGTAACTCCAGAGATTCGATGTGCGGCCAACTCGACATGGCTTCCAAAAAAAGGGCGTTGCTGAGATGGATGGGCCGACGAACAGAGAGCCGCAAGCGTCGCAGCTGCGTGAAACGAAAGAATTGTCTGATCATTGACGATGGTTGCTCCAGAACCCTGTTCGGATGATCGAAGGAAACTGTAATGCGTTCAAGGGTCCGATATGCTTTGCACTGTGATAGTGCATGAAAAAGGCTGTCAGCCTCTGTCCAAGGCATGCTACCAACACACAGCTCGAACTCTTTTAGCGAGGGGAATTGTGAGTGTTGTAAGAGTGTGGTAATGATTCTAGGCGTTAAGAACAAACGGTAATTTGTGATCATACGGAAAGAAAGGGTGGTAAGGTTGAGGAAAGGTATGACATTGAGATCATCCCAGTCCCAGAAAGATGTGAAAGAGTCGTCTCCAACCTCGTCCCACGGCTCCGTGTTGATCATCAATGTGGCGAGGGTGGGTAGGTTGGAGAGGTATTTCCATCCTGCAGGGTTCAGTAGTGGACAACACAGTTCCACGAGCGGCAAATTGCATGAACGGACGGCGTCACACAGATCGAGAGAATAATTTGGTTCCATGTATGCGAAACCCCCACGTATGGGCACGATGTATAAGCTCTCCAGAACAGGACAATGAGTTGCAATATATTTCACAACCGAATGGACCTGGGGAATGGTGACCAAATGACAATGACGCAGCGTAGGGGGCAAAAAGAGGTTGATGAAGGATGAAGTCTTGTGAGATGAAACATTCCAGGATAATGACAGAAGTCTCGGAAACAAACATGTCTTGATATGAAAGTCCGACTTGAGAAACCCGAGAAGGAGAGAGTTGTACACCAACAATGAACGCACACGGGGGGCATGACGCAAAAATTGTTGGGCCTCATCCTGAGAAAATAGGTCGCTGTCGTCGGGAAACCGCACGGTGCACTGCGTTTGAGTGCTTGGTGAGTGCCTTGCGTGACTATGTAGAACTATGTAGTCCTCACTGACCGAAGATAACATTGAACGTATCCTCGTAACACATTTTAGCAGTGGGTCTAAATCATCGAGGACAGCCCAAAGCTGATCCATCGCAGGATCGTAAAATGATTTGCATGTCCTGGCAAGCGCTGCAAGGGACGTGCGCGACGAGCTAGCGCTCAATGGGATGTGACTCAAATGCGAGAATATCTCCACGAGGATTTCCGAGATAAATAGGGCCTGATGCATGGTGATCAGTCTTGATCAGCTTTCCAACGTCGATGGAGAGTTCTAGGGCCAAATAGAAGGAAGATTTCAGTCGTTCCGAGTCCTACGTAATAGGACTCAAGGTTACAACATGTATTACCAGTTAAGGTTCATCAGCTTACAAAAAGCCCCAGTGATAAGTCAGACTACACAGCGCTACGCAATGCGCATTGACATATATCTAAGGATTCCCTGGGTCACCACTCGTTCGAGTCGACATGTACGTCCAGGTATGACCTGGGACTAGAATCACTCGACGCGTGTTGCATGGATCTATCCAGTCTTGATGAAGACGGAGAAGCAACTACTACATAGTTGTTGCACATACTAGTACATAAACAACATTTTTTGCCATAAATACAATTGAAAATCATCAGCAGCATAGAAAAACATAGGCACGTATTTTTTTTACAATACAGGATGTAGCGCCGCTGACAGTATCTGAACTAGTCGTGCAATCGGTGCTCTGCATCACCATGCCCAGCTGGGTGTCGTCCCTACTAGTAGTACTAGTAATCGTCACTGCGTGATCGCGCCTACATCAGATAAGTAAAGCAGTCGCTATTGTAAATGAACAGCGTGGCTCTCGGATTGAACAATATATCACTATCACGAAGATTTAGATCTCTCTAAAGTTCCCAACGAGCATCTTGGAGTCCGTGTCTACACTGGCACATCATCACCAGCTAACTCGTGTATGCGCTCCTGCCAATGGAAAACATCCATGCTCATTCCTGTTCCTGCATCGGAGTTTTCCACAAGCTCAGCATGGTAGTCTCGAACGCTAAGGATGAGGCGTGGTCCCAACACAAACATTTGCAAAGACCCGGAAATTTGGACCATACCCCCCAAAATGGTCTACGTAAATGTTAAGGAATGGTCAAATGCGGGTGTCAGATGCAGATCTGCGCACCCAGAGACTTGGAGACAATGTGACGCCAATGTTAAAGCTAGCAACAGCAGCAAATCTAGCACGCGAGGAGCTGCAGCGAAAACCATAATCACATTGAAATTATCTCACCCAGTAAAGTAAAACACGTGATACTTTATTAACACTGTTAAATAGTCCCCGATGGCCGATCCTGTTGGTCTGCGTCGTAGTTCACGGATGTGTTTTACAGCAATCCAGGCTGTAAGATGAAGTGCGAGGACTTCCCATATAGTTCCAAGAATCCAAGCCTTAACAATCAGAAATGGGTCGTATCCCCAGGTAATGCAGTGATAGGTGCCGGACAGTACAAGCTCCTCTGATAGTCATCCCATTAGCCCGTTTACCGAAGTCTTTCATCATTGGTTAAGGCTCACCCCCTAAAAGACTTCTGCTGATTATGGTGTTTATCACAGTGCATGCGATGGTGATAGCCAGGAAAGTTACAATGAGAAAGATTAGCAGCTTCCTAGATTGCTGATACATGGCATGTAATCGAGCAAGCATGATGGCTGACACGATAGTTTAGTCATGTCACTGTCATTGAGGCACTACACCTGAGTAGCTCACCCCACAGCATGACATTCATGACGAAGCTTGCCCATCCGAATGCTTGGTAAATGAAAGTGCCTAAAAATACAATTGCTGGTGAACATCAGAATTTTCAATGCTGGAAATGTACCCACAGCTGTTGCAGTCGTCAACCGCTAAACCAAGAAGCATGTCGAAAATCCAACTCACCCCTAGCAGTATAGTTAGTAGGTCAGCCAAGGATTTGCAGGCATATTCACCATGTCTGTGAGTGAGACTGTCGGGAGAAGCCCTGTATGAGATCAGCCAGAAGAAACGAATGCAGGATATAAGAGGACACATACCCACCATCGTGGCACTGTCGTGTCAGATAGTTAATTAGCGTGGTGCCGACTTGTTGACCTTATACTAGTAGACGTACACAGAGTATAGAATGCCCATGTAACGCACCTAGAAATTTGAAGTCAGTATAACTTATCAGCTGAAAGTGTGACATGGATGTACACTGAGATATAGAAGAGCCATTGGGGACAAGTGTTGCCTCTGCAACCGTGTGAGTCCAATGATTTTCTTCTGGTACTGGACTATGATCACCCAAATCAGATCAACCTGTAAAGTGACTCCCAGTTGAGATGACTGCTCCGGTATAGTGATGCATCAACCTACCTCTTTTCCGAATGTTAATACTAGAATAAAATAAAGCAACAGAGGCATCAATAATTCGCTTGAGAAAAAACTACTACTATATTACTGACCCCAATCATATACATTGATAGTAGAGGCTGCAACTGCATCAAAGATTAAGTGAGACATTACAAACATCCGGTACTAGTACACTCTCCACGAACCTACGAAATAGCTGTAGGAACGATTCTGATCGATTGTCGACCACCAACTGGGATCATTCGAGACTATGGTCATATTCAAGGGATTGGTATCTGTGAAGTGGTGAACCGAAAACTCGATGGTCGTATATGATATACCATCACCACACCAAAGAGAAAGTGAACATTACCGATATCCGACTTGACGCTAAAGTTAAAGTTAAAGTTATATGGCAGTTATGTAGATAGGCCCGGTTCGGCTCAAAAGCCGGGGCTCTAGCTCGGCTTGACGGGGGCTCACTGGCATCAAATGTGGTTGGTGCGGTATCATCATGATCCAATGAGGCTGAGCACAATGTGTGAATCTCCTGGGTAGCGATTGTCTCACGGGCCAGAGTGCATGACTTCCGATCGGCGAATTCCTGCGCTCAGAAGAGCGTTACTACGTCAGTCACCTCTGGTACCTTGGCACCACTGCTTCCATCAAGGTGCAAGACTTTCAGAAGTCTCGATACTGCCAGCGTGAGGTTCGCCTTGTTCCGAATACTATTCGTATGGGCGTAGAAGGCTCTTGAGTCTCGACATGTCCTGTAATGTGAGAATGAAACTTCTTTCATTTGTCTTCCATTGCGAATTACGGAAGTAGGGACTGTAACTGGACGGAAGCTCGTGACGTCAGATATCGCGGCCCCAAGGAGAACTGCAGTTTCGTACATACAACAGCGGCTGACGTATTTGATGGTGAAGTTTCCTAACCAACGAAATTCACAATTCGCTTGGATGGAACCTGCACCACACTGCGCTGCAAATAAATAATTGTCGGGTGGGAAATAATTAAAGGCGTTGAGCTTTCAGAGTGAATTTTGCTTTGTGTCCTGACAAATCTATGATCAAATGTTCGGGTCTCCAAGATGTCTGGCTGCGAGGAGCTTGCCTATGAAGTGCAGTGTGCGTCAATGACTTGTCAGAAGATCCATTGCACTCATCTCATAGTTTCCAGAATGAGCTCCTCAACTTCCGCCCTCTTCTTCCCCATCCGGGTAGGCAACATGAACTAGAAGCACTGCGTCGTGCTTTCGCCACTTAGCCGTTGGGCGTGGAAGAAGGTGTGTTGTATCTTGCATATTCGCCGAACGGGAACTGACGTAGTGGTTCGCCTTGGATAGGGTTCTTTCATTTACCTACAGCTCTGGGCACTCGGCCGCACCGCAGAAACAGCTGTTCTCGCCAAAGAGAACAAAGTCTCAATGTTTCAGCTTCACCAATTCCCCTCCCGGGAAGGCAAGGGGCGACTGTGCCGCTCGCGCTCACCATAAAAGAAATAAAGGAGTACCTTGTCAAATACGTTACAACTGCAAAAATGCCATTCGAGCAGGCTTCGATGGCGTTGAAATGCAGGGTGCATACCGTCATCCGATCGACCAGTTCATCCAAGATGTGAGCAACCACGGCCGGTCCCCACGGGCGAATATGGCGGGAGTATTGAGAATAGACGCCGTTGTAGAGGCTGTTGGCGCCGAAAGGACGGCAATCCGGCTGAGTCCGTGGACCCCCTTCTCGTTTAGCCCTATCTCTACTGATCAGAGCATCTTTAACTGATCTTTGGCATTGACATGGCAGATCCAAAGCCCCAGCACTCCTACCTCGTCGAGCAGCTTCGCAAGCACAGGCTCGCATACATCCACATCATAGAGGCCATGACTCCTGAAAAGAACGACAATTTTCTCCGCGAAATTTGGAGAAAGCGTGAGGGAAGCACTCACCTCAGTTCCACCGGGCACGACCGTAATAGTGCAATTGAGACGGCCGACAAGAAGGATGGACTTGTTGCATTCGGGAGGCTGTCTATGTCAAACGTAAGTGGCCCATGTGGTTGTCCTTTTTCTGGACTTGGTAGAGACTGACGTTATTTATTTACCTAGCCCGACCTTCCATTCCGCCTGCAAAAATACGTTGCTACTCGGACTGGCCCTCTTTGCACCAGATAATGTTACAGCAATAGATAACAGATTCTAATTTCTGACAGACACTTGTGTGCTACGCACCTTTATGTAATGTGTACGCCGGGGGTATCCGAGCACATTGCCGCTCATCCGAATCTCAAATGATGCATGCACTCGCCATTCGTAACTTGCCATACAATATGTTACACCGGTTTCATCTCCGTTTTCTGATATGGCTAGGGCCATCGACGATGTACGTACCGGTGTTCTTTGAGCGCTGACTACGTACACCGTCGGGAGCCAGTGGTTCAGAACATCTTCGTACAAGCTAGAAGAAACACTGCAAATTACCGTACCATTGGCACATGAAAATCAAGCAACAAGAATCTTTGCAAGTAAATGTTGACAAGAGATTAGAGATACTGAGCAGCATATATATGGCGGAACTGATAGAGGCAAAACGGTAGTAAGCTGGCACTCCTTCACCTCGACAATGACTGCACATTTAACCTTTCTGCAATATACATGATCGTTGAACTTACGAGTCCATAATTCGCGTCTGGTCAGCAGCTGTAAATGATTGGAGGTGCCTGTTAACTCTACCCCATGCCGACGAGCCTCCAACGAATTCGTCGTACATGATTTCGTCGACATGAGGGAGCATCGAGAAAATGATGCGAGCGACAGCTGCAGCATCTACTATCAAAGAGGTGCCAAGATCCAGCGTATGTAGAGATGGATGTTGAAATGAATCGGCTTCAGGATCGATGTCGATACGTGCAGCATCCATGTATACACGGAGGGTATGCAAGTGAGGACATAGACGGAGCGCTGCAAATAGCCCATGCAATGTAACGGTAGGTTGATACACGCCCTCTAATGACATAAATTCAATGTGTGGCTAACTTGACATCGCTTCCACAAGAAGGTCATTGTCAAGGTAGATGGAACTTTCAACATGGATCCACAGGTAACACAGCTGCGTGAAACAAAGGAATTGCCTAATCACTGGCAATGGGTCTTCAGAGCCCTCGTTTGAATCCCAGAAGGTAATTTCAACGCGTTCCAGGGTCTGGGATGCTTTAGATTGCGACAGTGCATGGAAGAGCAGCTCAGCCTGTCTCCGAGGAAAGCCATCGACAACGCAGAACTCGAACTCTTTTAGCGAGGGGAATTTTGAGTCTTGTATAACTGTGGTAATGTTTGCAGCCGTTACGGAAGGAAGTGTGTTGAATCGTACTGAGAGCGCTGTGAGATTGAGGGAAGGTGCAAAATCGAGATTATCCTGGTCCAGCAGGTCGTCTGTCTCCGCCTCGTTGATTGTAACGAGGGTGTCGGACAGACGGGGAAGATCATATCGTGTCATGTAATCTAACGTGGACACAATAGATAAGGATTCTAGAACAACGCAATGGGTCGCAATAGATTTCCAATCACCCATGGTGACCAACTGGCAATAACGCAGCGTAGGGGACAGGAAGAGGTGCAGGTGTCTGCTATTCGGAGATCGAACTGTCCAGGACAACGACCGCAATCTCGGGAAGAGACACGTCTTGGTGGGGAAGTCTGACTGAAGAAACCGAAGAAGGTGGGAGTCCTTTACCGATAAGGAGCGTACACGCTCTGCGTGACGCAAAAATTGACGGGCCTCGTACACAGAAAATAGCTCCAAGTCGACGTCTGCAGGCCGCTGCGTTTAGGTGCTCAGTGAGCGCTTGAGTTCTGAGCTTCCGTAACTAATCCAGACTGACCTCCGGGCCGTCACCATATATCAGTGGATGTAGTCTTGTAACACAGCCTAGCAGTGGGTCTACAGTGGGTACGACAGCCCAAAGCAGATCCATTGCAGGATCATAGAAGGATTTGCATGTCCTGGCAAGCGCTGCAAGGGATTTTCGCGTTGGGCCAACGCTCGATCCGATTTGAACCAAATGTGAGAATATCACCACGACGATATCTGACACAAATAGAGCTTGATGCCCAGTGAAAACTGGTTGTGACCGGAGAGGGCCGTATGTGTCT
>PVYJ01000292.1:0-10587 GCA_002995095.1 Rhizopogon sp. AM-2018a | reverse complement strand
GATCAAAATTTGTAACTCCAAATCCTACGGGAAGTCACCCACTGTTCACCTTGGCGCGAAAGACTCGCAATTCGCATCTTGGGACCGGTGGTCTTGTAAGTCTGTTGTCGAAGACCCGGATTAATTACGAATTGCTGTTGTGATCCGATGACCACCACTGATGTCGCATCCGTCATTTTGGCATGACCCCAGTGGTGTGGTTGCCAGTCCCCGAACCGTCGAATTTTTAGCTTAGACTTCCGAGTCATTATTGACATAGTCCCCGATGCGTTGATTCAAAAGAAGGATGGTGTTCTAGGAAAGTATCGACCTCTAAATTATAATCGACCTCAACCCGCCACGTCGTTTGTCAATCACGTGCTTGGATCTTTCACTGAACTTAGTTGAACTTTAGTGGCTTATCGAGGTGGCGGTAGGAGGCGGAGCCTGGAGGGGATGACATTGGCCAGGAACGTCTCGTTGGTGGTTCTTCCGATCGAGGTGTGTAGATCTCAAATCTGAGCGACACCAATCGGTATTCAATTTTTATTCACCAGCTTCTCTACGAGATACAACTCTTCGCTGCATCTCCCTCCCTCCCTCTGACATGCAAGGCGCTCTACGGAATATTCAGCGCATCTCCACCTTCCTATCGCGCACAATATCTCATTGCGGCCGTAGAAGCTGAGCAAACGAGGGATGACGTAATTCCTACAAAAATATTGCGGTACTCGATTTGCACAGCGGACGTCTTTGACGCGTTATTTCGAATATCCAGCGATATTGTTTCTTCAAAGTGGAGGCCGGAGCTTCCCAGACACCTGTTTCGCTCGCTCACCCCGAAGTCGCGTGCAAAGCCGCCTTTGTGGACAGATCAAGACCATCCGCTCCCCTTTTTGAATTATTTATTCAGTTGTCCAAATATCCATCCCCCAAATGTCAACTCACACGAGGGCTATGCCCTCACGAAAGGTGTTCAAGTGGGCTTTGTGCCCCTAGTTCGCTTCCTCCTCAACCATGGCGCATCGCCTCGCTACAAAAACAGCATGCCGATCCTTGTCGCTATTCACCGCAAGGATCTCTCGCTTGTACGACTGCTCGTGGAAAGAGTGGAACTAGATCCCGGGACAACGGGACAGAAGCCGAAGGGGAAGAAGCGAAAATTAGAGGATCGAGCGCAAGTAACACCCGAAATGCTCAAGGCTGCGGTGAAGCTCCATGCTTGGGATATTGTGGAATATTTTACAAAAGAAAAAGGATGTGTACCAGATATGCAGACTCTACTGATGATGCGATGACTTCATAAACGGAACGCTCGCATTCATTCACCACCTAACCTGATTATCGGATTATCAGTAGGTGTCATCGTTGGTCAGGAGAATCGATACAAATCAAAAGATTGAACTACTATGGAATGACTACATCCAGACTGATACACGCTGCCAGTACACTGCTAAAATCACATCTATGAATCATGGCTGGCGTCCGCAGGAGTACAATGTATGAGATGTGCTGAAATTGCCAATACAGAATATACTAAAGACACAATCAGTCAATACGAGTGCTGGAACAAATAACTTGCCACTTACAAACCAAAGAGAAAGACACAGGGACGTGCTTAAATATCGTCGATGTCGACCTCCCCCTCGTCGCCGAACTCGAAAGTACACTCTCCGTCCTCTTCGGGGAAGGTGTCTGTCTCGTTGATTTTGGCATTCTCGGGCAGCTCGCCGTAGGCTTTTACTGTGAGATATCGCATGAATTTTCATCTACATGCGAAGAATGATGGGACGAACAATTTCTGGCCTCATCAGCTGTATATTTGACGATGACATCTGCCTTGTCATCCTGGAAGTCTCGCAAAGACAGGAGCACAATGTCTCCCTGGTTGATCCAGACCTGGAATGACAGTCTCAAACGAGCGCCTAGAATCCGCAGCACATATATACTAACCTTCTTTCGCATCTTACCACGAATGTGGGCTAATCTCTTCTCGCCATCGAAGCACATTGCCTCAAGACGCCCATTACCAAGCATTTTCGTTACTTGTGCGTATTCTTGACCATCTTCACGGAAAACTAGTTCACGCTTATCGTCGTCGTTCTCGTTCTTTCCACGTCTGCGGTTCTTTCCACCCTAGATAAAGAATATGCTGTTAGTGCTTATATCAGTCTATGGTCATCTAGGAGATCTAACCTTTCCTTTATTCTAAGGGAGATGAGAGATCAGCTTGAATGGATCGGATGAGTGTGTGTGTTGGACAAACCTTCGGCATGACTGATGGCTGCTTGTTGCGTTGGTTCTGTCCTTGTCGCTAGATTATGATAGCGAGGACAGTAAACGTAAAAGCGACGTGTGAGATCGTGACGGTACCGTCTGAGGGGTGACTCTGGTTTGGAAGCGAGTAAGCACTGGATCTAAAGTTTTGGACGGAACTTCAAAAGGAAAGGTCGGGCCGTGCAGTGGCCGGCAGCGGCAGACTATCCTCCGGTCTCCCCTTCTTACCGTGACTTAAGTACTTGCATGGCTGAAACACTCCTGGCCATTCTGCTCGTGACCTCGTCAGCCAAGGGGCCAAACATTGTTTATCGGTGGCCCCCGTTCCCAGAGAGTAGACCCAGGCTCTCGCGTCCCCGCCCACCTCTTGATGGTCTCGAATTAGACAACCCTTGGCGTGCCGCGCATTACTCAGATTGTCCGAATGTTTTGCCCGATGAAACGCATGCGGAGGGTGCTGTAGATGATACAGCCGACTATGGGTGGAGGAGGCCCACCGAAAGTCGCGACAGGTCTATGTCTTTCCCGCGTTCCCCGACATCAGGCCGTAACTCTCCTCGCAACGAGGAGCGAAGGGAATTCGATCCCGTCGCGAACGAGTACCAAAATTTATTCAACTACACTGCCCAATTCCTGGCCGTAATGTTATTTCCTCAGAGACACCTCTGCCACCAGAAGTTTGAGCTCGTCATTGATAACCTCGTTTTCACTGGGCACCCTGTCTGCGCCGAACCAGACGACATCTGGCGTTTCAAGCCAGAGAAGCACAAATCTGGTTCACGAGGTCGGGGGTCTCGAAATCGGGAATCCAACCTCACAGAGAAAGATGGCTCTGAAGGAGATCTGCGCCCTGCTGCAACTTCCCAAAGCTCATGGCTGCACATGTTTCATCTTGTGTTTGTGTTCGATTTACCGGACCCATCATCATCAGCTTCTGGGAATATTGCGAGGTATTTCGACACGATCTACGAGCAAATTGCGTTCACAGTTACTGCTGTACTCTTTCAAGAACAAGTACTGTCAAACTTTGTAGAAACGGAGTGTGATGCCATTGGTTCACTTGAGGCCGAGTATCTGGTAAAAGGTTCGTAGGGGTACTATGCGGAATACATATTGCTGACGCGCATATGTAGGAGAACGTTTCTCTGATTTTGCGTCACATGCACAACAAACGTCATCAATTGCTACTGCCATGAAAATCCTCTACGAGGCTATCAAGTCATCTAACATGGCCCACGTCACTCTCAATGATCTCCCCCTGGAACTGCAGCTTCCGCCATATCTAGACCACCTATTGCACAATGAAGAGGAATTGGAGCTTGACTTCGTGAGCCGTCTTGAGAATCACAATGATTCTCAGGTGTGGGGCCGCGAGCTCGGTTTTGGATGGCGCCTGCCAGCTCTTGTACCTTGGAAGAGTTTACTCCTCCTTGATACTGATCAGGAATTAGATCCGTACATGAACTTGAGAGGGTCACACGTGCACGCTGAGGAAAGAAGCTTAGCGGAGGGCCTCATCAAGTTTCTCGAAACTGCTTCCGTCACACTATCGTGAGTGTACTTTCGTATCGTAGATGCTCGAGATGACGGTATTTTCAGGCTGGCAGACATGGCGAGCTTGCTTGACTGGGACTTGCATTCCCAAGTATACCCAACTGTCCGTTGGCTGGTCCACCACCGACGAGCCAAGATTGTTGACACAGTCCACAATGGATTGAAGACCATCTTTTCTCTTGCTCACAAGTTTGACAAACCGTCAGTATCGGTAGCCCACCTGCCCCGAAATTGATTGATTTGAATATAGGCTTTCCACCCTCGCTGTTGAATTCAAATGCGATTTCCAACAGCCGTCCATTCCACCACTTCCTATTCTCTTGGCTACGATCTCCGACTCCAATTCCAAACAGACGGATAACCACTTCTTCGCGACGGTCGTACAGTCCAAGGATCTCATACCTCTGTATCACGACGTCGTGCTTTGGATGCTTAAGCGCGACCTGCTTATCACACTGCATCTGCACATCCGTGTGGTAACGACTGCTGAGCTCAAACTGCGTGTCCGGCAAGTGCACGAACGGAAGCTGGAGCGACGGCTGAGTAACCATATCCGTGGGCGCAGAAGAAGCAGTCGCAGGCTCGACCATGGTGCGGGTGATGCATACGAACATTCACGAGCGAGCTTGCCTTGGTTGTCGATGTCGCCCAAGACTGTTAGACGCTACTCGAGACGGCTGGGATCTGTCGACTCGAGGCATAGCAAGACCAGCGATGTATCGGGGTCACTCTTGCTTGACGACGCAGAAGATGTTTTCGAGGAATCTGAAGAAGATTCGGGAGAGGAGAACGTTGGTTGGGGATCCTCTGAGGATACGCTTGAGCCATCGATGATTAGTGATCCGGGAACGGCGAGCCCGTTGGAACGAAAGTGGTTGGCAGCCATGTCGGAGGGAAAGGATGAATACATTGCGAGACGATTTGCGCTGTCAGTGTGTAATTTCCTTTTTATAACGTCCGTTTGACACCTCTTCAGAATTAATCAGTACTTTGACGGTAAGCGAACGGACGACGAGATTCTTTACACAGCGGAAATATCGCGCAAGCAGCTTCGAGAGGTGCTGCATCATTATGATGAATACGTGCGTTACATTCTGAGTCGATTGCCCCATACTGAGGAATTGCATAGCTACAAACTTTCTTACATCCTTCATGACCATCTTAGTCTTCGTGATCCTAAGTTCTACTGTATGTGGTGCATTGATATCACCGAATTGGTGCCTATGCATAGTCATTGTGGACCCAGCCAAGAAGGCGCTCGGCTTTACTGCAGTCGAAAAATCCTCTCCCACCGCTCTCTACCCAGTCAGGTTTTATCGGCGTGTCTGGGAAGTACTTCGCCTTTAGTTCCAGCCAATCATCATCAACGGCCAGCTGAGGTGCAACAATGAAAAATGCCTCGTGTCCTGTCCACCGGTCCTTCTCAACAGTCACTGCACGCAGCAAGGCGTCTGCAGTTGAGTCCATTTGGACGTAACTCCAGAGGTCACCTCTGCTACTGAAGCGATCCTCTCCATAGGCACGCGTCCGCGTAGAGATAAACTTGTGGATTCGCATGCTTGCAACTCGCATGGTTGGGTATCTTCGAACGATGGTATCTGCTTGTGTCTCACCAATCCTAGCGGGATTTGATCAGGCTAATTCCTCAGAGAGATAACATGAATCAATCACAATTTGGAAAGCCCGTAAGGTTCGTCAGGTTCGCATGGGTGATTCTCGTCAATCGGGAAGTAGTGAAAGATGGGCTCGGGGCTGAACACGGCTCGCAATACGTTGACCGAAGATGCCACTGCGACACGATCTATTCCTAACTGATGATGCTCTTCAGTTGATGTCTAGAGCGTGTTCTCTGACTCACCTCAGCAGCTGCACGGAGGACATTCCAAGTGATCACAACATTACTGCATAGGGCGGTTGACTACCTTCAAGTTGTCACCAAGGGAATATCTTACTCGTTGTGCACCTTAACCAAGTAGTCCATTGGTTTTAGCAAAGCTGCCAACTGTATGACTGCATCGCAACCCTCGAAGGCCTTCAAAGCCGCATCAAAATCCTTCAGATCTACTTGATGGAAAGAGAAGGCCGGATTGTTGTAGAACTCGGCATCTTGTGCAACGATGTTGTCTGCTCCGACTACGGTGTGCCCTTCTTTCAGCGCCCAAAGCACAGCACGTCTCCCTATTGCCCCGTTGCATCCGGTGATAGCGATCTTCATGAGGACAGTCAGATATAAGGTTTGGCAGTTTAATGGAGCACAGTTATCAAGGTCAGTAAAGACAGGTCCACCCCCAAACTGCTCCATATATAACGCATGGCCCAAAAAAGTCACATGCCATAGGTTCTAATCATTTCACTCGCAGGCCCATGGCACGCGTGTCGTGTCTGACCACAGAAGCATCCCCGGCCCGAAAGGGCGCAGTGACTTGCCTTCGGTGATTGCCCAAACAGGCACTTGATAACTATCCTGGGGCACTGAGGGTTCACTGGTAAGTTATGTCACTACGAGTCTAAGAGGTACAGCACGTGTATCTTGCTTCATCATTGCAGAGGATGTTTTCGAAGAAAAATCGGGATAACCGGGATCGCCTGAGGCCCGGGATACACTTGAGCCTTCGATGATTAGCAATCCGGGAATGGCGAGCCCGTTGGAGTGAAAGTCGTTGCCAACGCAGCTATGTCGGAGGATGGATGACATTGCGAGACTATTCGCTCTGTCCCTTCTGGCACATCAGAATTAACCAGTACTTTGACAGTAAGCGAACGGACAGCGAGGTCACTACACAGCATCGTGATCCCAAGTTCTAATGTGTCTGATAGGTGCGAATTCGTGTCTATGCATAGTCCTCGTGGACCCAGCCAAGAATGCGCTCAGCTTTACTACAGTCGAAGAATCCCTTCCTACCGCTCTCTACCCAGCCAGGCTTTATTGGCGTGTCTGGGAAATACTTCTCCTTCAATTCCAACAAATCCTCATCAGCGGCCAGCTGAGGTGCAACAATGAAAAATGTTTCGTGTCCTGTCCATCGGTTCTTCTCGACAGTCACTGCACGCAGGAAGGCGTCTGCAGCCGAGTCCATTTGGACATAGCCCCAGAGGTCGCCGAAGCGATCCTTTCTATAGGCATGTCTCCGCGTAGGGACTGACCAGTGGATGCGAATGCTCGCAACTCGCATGAATGAGTATCTTCGGACAATAGTGTCTGCTTGTGTCTCAGCAATCCTGGCAGGGCTTGTTCAGGCTGATTTCTCGGCGAGACAACATAGATGAATCACAATTTGGAAAGCCCATAAGGTTCGTCGGGTTCGCAGGGGTGGTTCTCATCAATCGGGAAGTAATGAAAAACGGGCTCTGTGCTGAACACCCCCCGCAAGACGTTGACCGAAGACGCCAGCGCGACCCGATCTATTCCTAACTGATAATACTCTTCAGTTGATATCCAGAGCGTGTTCTCTGACTCACCTCAGCAGCTGCGCGGAGAACATTCCAAGTGATCACAACATTGCTACATAGGGTGGTTGACTACCTTCGAGACTATCACCGAGGGGATGTCTTACTCGTTGTGCACCTTAACCATGTAGTCCATTGGCTGTCGGAAAGCTGCCAGCTGGATGATTGCATCGCACCCCTCAAAGACCTTTAAAGCCGCATCAAAGTCCTTCAGCTCCACTTGATGGAAAGAGAAGGCAGGATTATTGTAGAACTCAGTATCTTGTGCAACGATGTTGTCTGCTCCGACTACGGTGTGCCCCTCCTTCAGCGCCCAAAGTACAACACGTCTCCCTACTTCCCCGTTGCATCCTGTGATAGTGACCTTCATGATTCAGGCAGTCAGATTCCTGGTTTAGAAAGTTAATGTTGGGCTGTGAGGGTTCACCCTCAACTGCTCTCTATCACGCATGACCCACCCAAAAGCCTCAAAATCACACATGACATGGGTTCTAATCATTTCGCTCGCTGGCCCATGGCACGTGTGCCGTGTCTAATGGAAGAAGCGTCCAGAAAGGTAGCATAGTGCATACCAGGCACTAGCCAGATGACTATGAGAGGTCACTGAGTCTAAAATAACAGCGTGATCAGCCTAGTTAGGTGTGCCACTAGTATAATGAAGTAACATAAGTTATACTTGGTATGCATTCGTTATCAGCATTGAACTCGTGATAAAATATTGATGATAATGAGGATTCGCACGTGAGTAGGTCTAGGGAGTGTGGAATTCTGGCATGAACGCCGAGTTTTTAAAGCCTTTCCCAAATTCCCGTGACGAGAATACTGGCTGCCCTGTCGAAGCCTATCGACGAACAGTGTGGTGCGAGTCGTATGGAGATAGAAGGCAGGACGAGGGGAAAGAAGCGTGAAGCCTGGACATTTCCGTAATACAAAAGGAACGGTTGTCTTCGATCTATCAGCGGGTCAGCCTAGGAGAGGACTCAGTGGAAACCATAATAATATCATGATCAATGACTTGTAACACGTACTACACTTAGTCATGACGTCATCGAACAGTTGCAAGTAATCTGCATTATATACGAGAGCATCCTTCAAGTAAAGACGGCACCGAGGGTTGGCCTGCAGCTGTCTTTGGACTGGTCACTGAACAATATTTTGTATCGTAGGCACGATATCCTTGAGTGTTGCTCAGTTCGAGTGAGGTACTAGCTGGGGAGAACAGTGACGGGACTGCCAGTATGTACCGAGTCGACGAACCGCAAAAGTCAACAGTCCATATGACCCCAAGAAGTACAAGTTCCAGCTTAAGGGGTTGCCAGTCATTGACGAAGTTAACAGCACAAAGCTGGACAAAGTTATTTATGCATGGATAAGGATTACATACTATACAATCTCTCAAAAAACATTTGAGCATCCAGTAAGCATTGCTGGGTGACTACGGCGTATGTAAATAAAAGTACAGTACTCACAGTAAGTGGCAAATAGTAGGAAAACAAGATCAGTATTATGCAAGAATCGTGGCGTTCATGATGGAAGAAAACATGGAGAAGGAGCATTGCATTAAAATTAACATCAATAGTCGTCCAAACTCGCTTTTGTTCTCGTCGAACTCGCTTTCCAATAGCGTTCAGTTACTTCCGACAAGTGGGGCACGTTCTTC
This sequence comes from Rhizopogon sp. AM-2018a, assembly GCA_002995095.1. NCBI lineage: Eukaryota > Fungi > Basidiomycota > Agaricomycetes > Boletales > Rhizopogonaceae > Rhizopogon > Rhizopogon sp. AM-2018a. Next base: position 1,670 of record PVYJ01000292.1, on the reverse strand, counting down.
GTCCAGGACGATTGCGCCACCCCTACTGCGGGTATAAAGGCCGTAGACGCTCATGGCGACCCAGAACGCAGAGAAAATTGCAAATACGAGGGCGCTCCAGTGGATGAACCCCGAGCGGTGAACACCTTGATGGGCGAAGATCGCGAAGAGGGACCACGTGATCGCGATACTCGCGGGAAGGTCACCCTCAGGGGAGGAGAGGGCGTAAGTGGCCGCAGTTGCCTCGAGGAAGAATCTACACGAGGTAAGAATCACGTCTGCCAAGAAGAATCCTAACGTACAAGGCAAGGAACACGAAAACTTTGGTCCAAACGCCGGCCGGCCGAGTAAGCGCGTTGACGCCAAATGCTTCAAACGCGGTCAAGACGACAAGAACGGTTGTCCACCCATGGTACAGGGAGAAAGGCAAGTGTATGAATACTTCGTCGCCGACGTTAGAAGGTGCGTGGTACTTCTTCATGATGTAGTAGATGTGCTGTGGGAAAAAAATGTAACAGACGGTCTTGCTGCAAAGCTAAGAGACTCACAGTGACAGCGCTGCTCACGAACAAGGCAAAAATGAATGCGACGACATAGTGGTGAGACGCCCATAAATTGACGTATATCGCATTCAGGATGCCAAGCAGGGGAAAGCGCCATGAAATGCCATCCACGATTACATTCTTACCAGAGGGGGTGAACTGGTAGATGATGGTACCGAGAAGGAGTAAATGGATGAGAGACCTGAGAACGACGTAAGTACAGTCTCAGGACAGGTAAGACAAGGAGCACACCAAATCAAAAAGGCCCATGGAGCAGGGGTAATGTATGTTTCCTTGCCAGAGAAGTAAATATCATGAGGTGCTGCTACTGTGTAGACATTGGAACCCAGGAAAAGGAAGTAAACGATGATGTTCACGATCTAGTTAAAGCCAGGACAAATAAATGCAACGTGGTCCACCGAATTTGAGAGATGAACGAACCTTGAGCAAGATGTCGTCTTTCCAACTGTCTGCCATGTTTAGTAGTCCGTTCTTGTTGTTGTCGTCGTCGTTTGCTAAACGATGATGGAGGTAGTAAGTGAGGGGGTTAAAGCCCTTTATGTACTAAGTGGAATGTCCCGCAGTCTGACGACATGTCTCCGTCATGGCCAAACATAAACATGCACCACGTCACGGTCAACGTTGCGCCACGGTCGTGACGCCCACGGAACAGAATTTCTGATGAGTTTCTAGATCCTCAACATTTCTGGTTAATACCAAGCCCCACCGCGGACGTTTGAGCGGCTGACGACGTCACAGTATGCCCGTTACCAAAATTCAAATGAGCCTGGGCCAACGCCCACTGGCAGAGCGCATGATCCTCCTCGGCATATATTATGTAACGGTCTAGCCAGGCCATTTTTGAGTAAGGGTATGTCACGAATTTCGAATTCCCTGACTTTACGAAACGAATAGAAGGCATAGTATTGGTATGGGCGCTGTAATGTGATGAAACTAGAGATAGCTTTTCAAGAATTTTGCAAGCAATATTGCTGGCCTGTAATTGTCGGGGAAGAACTTGGACGCGACCAAACCAACCGTCGCCCATGCATCAACCATAAAGTTAGCCCAAAATATTATCCAAAACCAAGTCCACAGCATGCCAAGCCATCCATTTACACGCACACCAGTACACCTCTTCCACGTGTC